>CAFUXE010001069.1:743287-778335 GCA_903364295.1 Serranus cabrilla
TGGGCTGCCGGCACATGTTTTCCACATATAACGTGCAACCAGCACATAATTATGTGTTTTAAAAGATAATGTGGTAATTTCACGTGATTTTGTGAGGTAGGTATCAGGTGGGTATAAAAAAGGCTAGATGCTGCCATTTAAACTGCCTGTTGTGCTGTGGACTAAAAGAAGATAGGTTATTTCTTTTTACCTGGTTGGTTACCATGGTTGCTGTGCACATATAATCCACCATCATCTTACTCTGGGTATCAGGGTCATTGCTATTGTGAGGATGAATTCATTGATTCTTTACGGAAGTTTTTACAATACTTGAAGAGCTCTCATCCACTTAAGTCTTTTCAGAACTCGGTTCCCTTTGTGTATTGTGGACCATGTCACAGACCAGGGCTTTCAGGAATTTATTACTTTTTTTCTTTTAAACTGTGGTAAATGAAAAGCAATTTAACAAGTTCGATGAGTAAATCAACTGTTAAACTAGTTAAAAAATGTCTCTCAATTTGAAAAAGCTTTAATATAAATCCTATTCTTGAGTAAATAAAACACGAAATACAAATAAACTAATTAATTTTCTGCACAGTCCTGCGTGCCAACTCTGGGAAAATACAATTACTGATTAAAACTTCATGGCCTTACTTTCTCCTTCAAATGTAGACAGTCAAAGAACATCTGGAATGTACAGTGCATAATGTGCAGTATATAACAAATATCAAAGTCATTAAAAACACTTAATAAGGCTGCATTAAGAGACCAGGGTCCATTTGTCATGTCGTTATGAATACACGTAAGGTTCTCAGTTATAAAATAAAAGACGGAAGTTTGGTTGATTTTAGGCTATAAAACCACCATGTAGGGCAAAAACCATCCTTGTAAGGCAATATAAAGACAATTAAACCTTTTTTTTTAATGAATGTACATAAATGCAGGAACTAAAGTATTTACGTAAAAACATGATGCATAAAATATCACTGTTTACTTTTGTTTTCACATGGGACATGAACCCTGCTCAACTACAAATAGTAAAAGTACTCTTTATGCAAAGTGGCTTTGGCAAAATATGCATTTTTGATTTGGAGGTAAGCTGTACCTGTAATTTTGCAGCTAAATAGCAAAAGCATGGAGTTTATTTAGATTATTTTATATATTGCTGGGTACCTTGTGAATTTTACCAAAGATAACCAAAGATTTTCATAGTCCCAGCTGAACCCGATGTAGAGAAGTTGAAGAGGAAAATAACAGAAAATTCCGAGTACATATGCCTCACATTTGTACTTCAGTGCAGTACTTGAGAAATGTACCCATTACCTTGTCAACAGGATACAAGAGCGTACACGATGCTTTGAGTGTTTGTTGTCAAAAACAAGCCATAATGATGTTGTCAAATGACTCTGCAGAAGATAAAAATACAGATGAGATGAGCTGTGAGGTCAAAAGAAAATACAGGAAAGCTCATTTGCATTGACAAAAAAACAAGACTCATTGTTTTTTATGTGAACAAATGTGCTGTGTGTGGTGTTTCCCCATCTGTGAACCCTTGGGTGCCAACAGATTCTCACTCAATTTAACACGAGAGGGAAACCGAGGAGCCCGTTAGCAATGGACTTTATATACTGTGTGACTGTATGTCCCCAACAAAGACACGCTTGATGTTACACTAAGTCTAAAAGATTTGTGAATTTCAGGTAGGAAAGTTATTAGGGATTAAAAGTGCTATTTAATTCTGAGATGGGCATTAAAGCAGCTTATGCTTCTCTACACAAACTAAATGACTAAGCTCAACACCAGTATTGAGTGTAATTAATCACCGGGTGGAAGCTGGAGAAACCTTATTATGCAACACAGGCTACCTCTCATGAAAGTGGTCCTTGAGTTGTCCTTTATCGATTTTCAGGTAGGTTGGAATCATTCGTCCATAAACACTGAGCTTAATCATAATAACTCAATCCGTCTGGTCCAATCAGGAGTCCGGCCAACGACTGCGGAGAGATGTTTAATCTAATTAAAATCCATTTGTGGTTGTCTGACAGATCCATTAGCCAACAGATTTAAAGGATATAGTATTGTTGTTAAAGCACAAACAATAACAGATATTTCAGGGGGAATTAGTGCTAAATGGCTCAACACGCAGCACTTGGCCGAACCACAAATCTTCCAGTAAGCTCTTAATGAATAAAACATGTGGATTATATCAAAGAAATGTTGAGGTTTTTGTCTGTAAGAAGTTACCATCCTTCCTTGTTATGCAGATAAAGATGTCAGTTCTGGGCCTCTCCTTTACTGTGTATTTCTTGTCTGCTTGAATGATTCATAACACTCCACCCAAGCTGTACATCCATCCGACTGTAAAATCCAGAGCGAACGACGCTCGGATTTACATGAAGAATATTACTTCCTCTCATTTTTTCTAGCAACTTGAATTCACAGTTTGCAAAGTCATGCATCATCTTTTGTAACATTCGCCCTGTTGGTTCTTTCCTCGTTAACATCTACTGTTTCATTTTTAACCCAGCTTTGAAATCCAGTTACCTGCAGTTTAAAAAAAAAAAAAAAACCCAGTATGGCTCCAAGTGTTATTAACGTCCAAAATGAATAGCACCACAATTAAGAAGCTCATTAATCTTCACGACAGCACATAATATTTCACGTGGGCAGCTGTCTTTTTGTTGACGACAGAGATTGAATGTAGATTCTGCAACAATGCTATTTATTCACATTATTAAATATGTCTCAAATCCATATTGTGGGCTCTTAACATATTAATTTAACCCATTTGTGCCCATAGTTAGGAATTGTGCCACAATATTTGTTCTGATTGGTCTAAAGTCTTGAAATCTGATTTGTACTTTTTGCAGATATGTCACAGTACAACTTTAAAATTTTTAGATCACAGTAAAACCTTTATTAGTCAAAATAAGGATTTTACAAAGGATGAGAGAAAAAACATTGCACTTATGAAACGTTATCCATTACTTGTTATGAGTTCACATACCTTCTTGAATAAAACCATATCCTAATATATCAGTCTTTGAACACATGGTCGACTGTTTTTTTTCTTTCTTAGATTATAATGGAGTCAGTTGCAAAGCCACTAGTCGCATGTGTCCAAAGACATGCTACAGTAAGAAAAACTCTTTTCTACTAAACTGTTTCGGAATATTTCTTCACATTTGTGGTGAGGAAATTAAACATTTTTCAAGCATAAATGGGTTTATAAAAAGTAAAGCAGGCAGGCAAGTTTTTGATCCTTGGTTCAGCTAAACAACCATCCCTCATTTAATTTTTAAAAAACAAATCAGGGGCAAGACGTCATGTACTGCTTGTAATTTTTCATAATTAATGAACATCTTGGACACTGTGAACATGGCACAGATATTGCAGCACAGAACGGACATATTTTAGTTAATATGCTCATTTTGGTGCTCGCTGTGTTACGCCTGTGATGAAAATATCACAGCCAAAGCTGATTCTCTGCCATTAAAAATCGTGCGCTTCCCTTAACTGTCTTATATTATTGCTGGTGATTCCACAATTTGTCTTCTCTAATCAGGTAATGAACAATTCAACCTCCCAGGCAGTCCTTTGCTTTGTATTCATGAGGCAGCACACATGTTAGGATGGATTTTGGAATGAGGATTAAATCAAACAAGAGCGCCGCCAATGACAGGTGGTTGCCAATCACTGTGTGTCAATGGCAGGTGGTAGTCAGTCATGAATGTGCCAACTGATTTGGCTCCCCATTGCCATTGTTTACAAGGCAACTGTCAGGTCCAGAGAGCGAGGGGGTGACAGTGAGAGCATGGAAGAAGTCATGTACTGCAGACAGCCATTATTTTCATCCGTCACTGTCGTTATTTATGTCACACAAGCAGCACAAACTAGAACAAATGTGTTAATCAAGAGCCAGTTGAAACAGATGAGATGATAGAGCAATATGGATGTAATAGTCCGTGAATTAGAGGAAAACAGCAATATAGATTCAATCCGTATACTGACACTGGAGGCAAGAAATGCTGTCTTAATTAAAGAGCAAATGAAAGGCAGGCTGGGAGAGACACACTTGGGTTTATGATGTAAACTTCTCATAAAATGAGGCAGTCTGAAATTCTCTGCTTATCCCGTAAACAGTCAATAAGAAGTAAATTAAAATATGGAATATTTGACAAGGAAACTGTACTGACTAATCTCTGTGAAATAATAGCTGAAATTAAATTTTTCCCAGTTGGTATGGCGGTTCCCAATGAATGAGTATTTGGCAGCACTTTTAGAAATGAAAGCAAAGAAAAAGGACTTTGTAACTGTATGTTTAAGTGCAGTTTTCACTGCAGCCGACTGTCCTCATGAATGGTTCTTAGGATTTCCTATGAAAACTAATTCATAGTATGCCCTTAAATATTTAAGACCTTTTGGAAGAGACAGCAGCACATACTGCTTCATACTGGATAGACTGGAGCACCCCCATATAACAGAACTATGATACTTCCAGGAAGTGAGCTCGTCCTTCACCCCAGTGCTCATGTTTTTCATTTTGTAACAAATATTAATTATGCAGCACTTGACATATGTGTCAAAGACATGTGATCCATAATTAAACAATTATTAATATTGAATGAAATGCAAATGTGATTGCCATCGAAGAAGCATACGATTGTTGTAGAGCGTGTTTGAAGCCAACACATGTTAATATGTAAATGCATTTGCTACGCCATTTCAGTTTGTTTTAAAGAAATCCTCAAGAGAAATGATTTGAAGGTTACAACTTCCTACATCAGGGTTCATGATACCAAGAGACAATCTCATTTGTAAAGTCAGATGACCAAAGTTCTGATGATTTCTTTCTATTTATTTAAGCGTCTGTCAAAATCTCTATGGAGCCAAAAATACAGAGGCCTGTGATTGACCATCCAGCCTTTGGAGGAGCAAAGGGAATTGGATTTCTAATATTGTGGCACATTAAAACCTCTGAGGACATGGACTCTGTGTGCTGCGCCCAGCCAGGCCAAAGCTTGGCACCAGAGAAGTCCATCTGCATGGGCTGAGTACACTAGCATGACTTATAGTGTGAATATAACATTTAGTGATGGACTGTCTTGACCTGAGTTTATTTTTTTAAGTAATAACCTCAGAGTGGATGGATGACCAATTAAATGCATCCAGCTTACACTGGCTTAAAAAGCACTCTGAAAGGAAGAAAGAGCTTCTGTAGGACTTGTCTTAATAACTTATGGTTGAGGAAGTCCGAGCCAGTTAATACATGTTTAAAAAAGAAAGCACAATATGCACGAGTGGAATAACTGCTCGAGGCAAGATGTCAGCTCCAGCTCAGTGTGGGTTACAATTTGGATTCCACCTCTCACAAGGAGCCATTTACGAAATGCTAATTCATTGACCAGTTTCCTTTTTTCTAAGGCGGACTGAAAGACATTCATGCCTTTTACTTCTTTTACTTTTGTCAGTAGATGACCATGTGTTTCTGAACTGAATGACATCAAACAGCTTTACTATTCTGCTTAATAGGAAAGGATGTTTTCTGGGCATATTTAACCAGGAGGAGAACCTGGGGCAGATCCAGCACACACCGGGGGGATTACATACCCATCTGGCCTGGGAACCTCTTGGGATCCCCCAGGATAAGATAGAGGACAGGGTCTGGGAGAGAGGAAGACCTTGATAATCAGCTGAAAATTGAGAAATGCACGGATATCAAAATGCCGGCAAAATTCAAGTGGTGTCCACCTTTAAGTCTGCATGGCATTAAATTGATCCATGTCTACTGTGAGGTCAGGAAATACCACTTAGTTGCTCATCAAAGGTAAATATGATATGAATTTGGCCAACCAAAAAGCCACGACAAGGGGTACATATGTCATATTATATGAATATAGTGTTACTAGTCATCTTACAAGTGATGTAAAATTTCAAGGGTGATGTAGAATGTCATGTCATTTTGCCCCAAATTTATTTACACTTCATCTTGCCAGTGGAGGGCCACATGCTCGTAAAATTTGGGAGTTGTATTTAACCTTGTGCAAGAAATGCATGATTTCCTAAGTGCAACAGTTACACAACTGTGTGCTGTTAGACGGAAAATAAGCCTGCAATGTCCTTAAAAATGTATTGTGAACTTTCCAAACTAAAATGAAGACCTGCATCTGAACTAATATTCAGCGTTTGAGAGACTGTATGCTGAGTGAGTAAACTCTGCCATGACTCCCTTGGACTAAACCCTTACAACAGTCTCTAAAACACAGAATCTCAGTTTATGTGTGGGTGTTTAAAATGTAAAAACTGAAGCTGCTGCTAACTGCTGTACAGCTAACAGTGTAGCTGCGGTTACTTCTTCATCCTCTCTCAGAGTAGACCTGATGGTACAGTGACTCACTCTTGCCTCTGGGGTACTACATGACATGAATAGGATGGGCTAGCTGGTTAGCATGCTAATTTTAGTAGATATCCCTGCAACACAATACATAGACTTCTTTTACATAACACCAGTACTGTCATATCTTCACATTCTGTTGATAATGTTCATTTTTTACATCATTTTAAAATATCTAACAAATGACCCTTTTAAGTGGGGCTTGTTTGGGTAGGAGATGGAAGCAGCTAGGCTCAGGTTATTATGTTGCAGCATCCATCCTGGACGAGCCACCCATTTGTCATAAGAATAAGAGCCACTTCAACAGACTGAGGCCTGAGTTACTCAGGTGTAAACTATTTTCTCATGTCCTTTCCTACTCTGCCTCTTGGCTTCCTAACCACTCACAGACAGCCACAGCTGCCAGAGAGGGAGACGTCACAGCATACAATCCCTGAATTTGGAAGAGGCTTTAATCTATGGAGACATTGCCCTCACACATGATTACAATTCTCAACCATGGCCTTTTGTTTTAGGCTTTTAGTTTTATTTTTCAGGAAAGATAAAACACAATGCACACTATCATCTAACCCCATAAGCTAGGGCACACCTGACTCATAATACCTCATGTCTTTCAAATCGAATCTCTAATGCTTTCCATCCCAATTACTATTCTACTGTTGTAATCACTTTTGCATGCTTCTGTTCCCAACGAGTTCTGAAGTCATTAACCTGGTGGCTGAGGTACTGAAGCACCGTCCGACCCGAGAAAACACTACGTGTGTGTATGTATGTGTGTGTGCGTATGTGTGCCGTGAGCCCTATTGTCTCCAGAGAGATTTGATTTATATCCTGCCTCAGTCTGTTGTTTGGCATCTTCTCACTCCCTGCTACCCTCCGTCCCCCAGAGCAGGAGCGAGCCAGCCCTTCCCATCAAAACACATTATTTCCTTACCAGTGCTCTCATGCAGCCACATATACCCACTTTGATGAAAACTAGATCATCAACAACAGTAGAGATGCTATAAAGCAATGCATTCTCATCAGCGGTGTCTATTATGCTACTAAAATGTATGCAAAACTGTTTGTATGATACACTCCAAAACATGATCTATTTAACAATGTGAAAAGGAACTACTTGGTTAGATTTAAACCCCAAAACAACTGAAGTTAGATTTGGAAAAAAGATCATGCTTTGGGTTTAAAGAGAGTTTTTGAAGATTTTATTTTTTCAACCCATCCATTTCCTGGACCTCCTCCTCTGTTGACTTTGTCACTCTTTATACCACATTACTGACTTCCCCCTTTTCTTCCGCAGTAATTACTACAGCCACTAGAGGTCACTGCCTGACAACAAACATCAGTATGGCTTATTATAAGCAGTGCTTCCTGGTCAGGGGTAACAAAAAGTATGTGAACTCTTAGAAATTACCTATGTTTCTGCATTAATTTATCATAAAATTATATATAATCTGCATCTAAGTCCCTAGGATAGAAAAGACAATTGCTTAGCCTAATACAATTAGGTCCTGAGCACATCTAAGAAACATGTATAGTGGAAGTGGAAAGGTAAGGGAACCCTTCGGCATACTTTTTTGCCAATGTAAATTAATTTTATTTTTACTTTTTGTAGGTATAAGTACAAACAGTAAATGAGAACAGCCTGTATAAAGCATTTTCCTACTGATTCTATTTTTTTGATCGAGTTTTCTCATCTGTACAGACCAAGTCAATGGTCACCACAATCTAATTTGAGCTAGGATTTTTGTCATGGAAAGTGTAAAGGACAGAAGATAAAAGGGGAAAAATACAACCATGTTGTCACAGGCATGTCTTGTTGGCTGCAGAGGCCGACTGTGATCTGTTTTTATGTCTCAACAAAGTGAGATCTAGGCCTGAAGGCAAATGAATGCACAGCTGGAACAATCATCCATCCCAGCTTTAAGAAAGGCGAAAAACAATTTGACATTTGTACTATAATGATGCAGGCACAATGGCCCAGCCTGGAGCGCGAGGATGAATGTCAGCATCAATTTTAAGGAGCTAAAGGGGCATAACATCATCCACAGGTGTTACCAAAGTGCTGCAGATCAAATAGAATTTATGTAAAAGTTGGAGAAATAAAAACAATCTTGAGGGCACTGAGACTGAACAGACAGACGTATGGATAGCCCTCATCAGTGCTTTGGTCGGATGATGAGAAGAAATCACCTCCTTGGCTTCAGGCTCGAATCAATACCTTTTTAAAGGGTTTAGACAAGGCGCATGAAGGCACTTCAAATCCTTCAGATTCTGCATTTTGGCTACAATGTGGCTACCTCAGTAGTTACAGCTACCATGTAAGATGAGAAAATCCATATAAAGTTTATGAAGCCAATAACCTGGTGTGTGCACTCAATCGTCCATGCCAAAAATAATGGGCAGAAATAGCCAGAAGCAAAGCAGGTGTGAGGCGAGGGATAAGAATACTTATCTGCATGAGAGCAAATATACTAAAAAAGATCACATTAGCATAGTTTTGCCTTCAAACTAAACTCTTGAAGGGAGTTGCTGGCAATGGCACGGATAGATTAGAAAAAAAAATTATGAGAATAAATAAGTGTGCTTGTTCCTCCAGGCTGTTATCAACACGGTGGTGGTAGCGGTGGCGGCGGCGGCGATGCGGTGGAGTCCCCTGCAGGCCTCACAGCATCATCCGTCTTTTCTGATCCCCAATGAAACTGTTAATCCATTAATTTCCTCTTCGTTTAATTGGCGGATGGAGGAGCCTCCTCCTCCTCCTCCTCCTTTCGAACTAGCCCGCAGGTTTATTAGTCCCTCCACAGTGGGCCATCTTCTCCAGCATCTCATTCATTTCACTTTGTTGTCAATTCAGACTGTGAACTTGATGTCTTTGCCCTTTATCTCTCATTTTATTTCACACCCTAACAGATGATTGAATCGAAAGAGGTAATTGAAAGAGGGAGTTGGAGAAAAATTATCTGTAGGAGAAAATGATCAAATATTCTAGATCAGACAATGTGGAGCCACTCGCACAGCTTCTGGAAGTCCAGTCTGGACATTTGCCTACTTTAGCAAGCAACAATAACATTTGTGTATGGCAATAACATTATACCATAATCAATTTATAGGACATAATAAAATCTTGACCTGATGATGGGGCTAATAAAAACACTCAAAACTTGGGCCCTTCGCTGCATGTCTTCCCCTCTGTCTCTCCTTTCCAATCTGTCTCTATCACTATACAAATAAAGCATCAAAATGCCTCCAAAATATCTTTCATATCTACAGTTTAAATTATTCTGAATTGGCGTTCATTATAAAACAGTTTACTTGTTTTCTCCAAACATTCCAAGGGACTGAATTGCATAAGACGTGCGCAGACAGCTCATAAAGTGCATGCTGTGTTATCACACATAAAATCACCGTGTGCCAAAATGACAGGCTTTCAATATGCAAATAATCAGCCTTTTTGAAAAATCATGATCATTTGCTGGGTTGAAAAAAAGTATTTATCAAAGACCAGTCAGGGAGATCTTATTACATTTCCCAGCGAGAGAGTAAAATGTATCTTTCATTCCACTGAAAAAGATTCATCTGCTATCATGAAATCTAAGTTTCAAATAGAGGATTGGCTCAGTAGGAAATGTGGAAACAGACAAATGTTGTATCGCCCAAGGGAAGGCCAGTGCCATCTATTAGCACCAGTCTCCAGCCTAAAAAGTTGATTTACATTTCTATGTGATTCATGCAAACTTCTCACTTTGCATCTTATCAAAACAGTGCTGAACTTGCCAGTGCTGTGTGAGCAAACAGACATTAAAGTGTGTTAGCTGTTCTTCCCGTGCCATAATGTTTTTTTATACATAGTCCCTGACAAAATAGAGCCTAATTACCAGGAATTGCCTTGTGCAGTTATTTTTTGAATATCTAATGTCATGATGTAAAAAGGCTGACAGGTTTTCAATATACTCAATGTTTTCCAAGCACTGATTAAATATCATCGCACATTTTTCCAATATTTCTGTTATCTTTTGCTTATAGTGCTTTCCAACGTTCACACTGATTCATAATGGCCAGGGCTCACGACTCGTCGTTGTATTTGAATTTAACATTGACGAATAAAAGCCCTTTTGAGAACCTGTTCAAGTACGCCTGCCTTGTGTCAGGACTAAAGCCTGCTCTGTGTGTGTGTCGTCCATACAGCACAAAATGACAAACAACACTGCAGAAGGTCATGTTAGGAAGTGTAGGAGCACAATAGGAGAGGAGGGAGGTGGAGAGATTGAGTGTGCCACGGAAAGGCCATCACCCCCCCACCCCCCCAACCATCCTTCCCATTTTCAGCTCAGTGCACTCTTTAGCAGAATTATTGATGGTTCTTGTGAGATACGGAGGACTGGGATGAAGACGTCTCAATGCCCGGGCTGCAAAACAAGAGCTATGGCAAAGGGTGGGCCAGAAGGAGGAACAACACATACAGTATTTATTGCTGTGTTCAATATGAGGAAAGAGAGGAAGAAAAATGGAAGTGATCTTAAAAGTGGAACAACATACTGTAAACTCTTCCTATACTGCGGTTACTGTATTAGCGGTGGGGGGAAATAGCAAATAATCCAGTCTCCGAAAAAATATCTTCCTGTACAACCAGACTGCAAAAGGTTTTTTGACCTGGAATATGTTCGCTTTTTTAAATTCATTGTTAAGGTTTTGAATTGAAATAACACTGCATGGTAAAGTTTGGGAAATGATCATTGTTCAGGTTAAATAGGTATATTTGTCAGACAGCAGTCTCGTCACCCAGCCACCCCTGACCCCTACCTCTTCCATACGCAGCCTTGCCAGCTTTTGTAACTAAAGTCTTGGACAGTATGCATTCACTAGCCACATTATTAGGTGAAGCGTGTACTTAATAAAGTGGCCGGTCTGGTTTTCTGCTGCAGCAGCCCATCTGGTTCAAGGTTTGACATGCTGGTATTCAGAGATGGTCTTCTGTATAAAGCAAAGAAAATGACATATTTTAGAAGGCCAACCTGGAAGTAGCATCGCCATTGGGATCTATTGAGAATTCGCCTATGGGATTTTTGCATTTGGTTTTGGACCATGGCAGGAAATCAACTCTGTGCTGTGATGACATTTGAAGTGTTAATGCAGCCGACGAAAGTTAAAAGCTATCGTTATGTTTCTGAAATACTCAGCCCATCAAGCATGCCACTTTCAAAGTCACCTAAATCACCTTTCTTCCCCATTCTGATGCTCGTTTTAAACATCAGTGGCTCGTCTTCACCATGTCTACATGCTGCCATGTGATTTGCTGATAAATATTTGTCTTAACGAGCAGTTAGGCAGGTGTACCTAATAAAGTGACCTGAGCGTACGTGTCACTTGAAATGTAGTTAACCATGCAGTTTTGTAGTATCGTGCTATGTGCTAATACTTAAACTTAAGATGTTAAAAAACACACAAGAATTCACAGGATGACCGAGTCGGATGAAAAATCTCTCTGAATTTATCTCTAAGAGAGAAACCCCCTTAACATGCAAGTAGTCATAGGATCCAATGGTGATATGTAAAAATTAATATTAGCAGCTTTAAGTAGAGTATACCCTGTGTTTCCTGAGAACGGAAAAAACATTCAAAGGAAAGATTTCTTGTGAATGCTAAATGAACTCAGACTTTGTAGCTTTCTGTGGGATCTGAAGAGAAATTCCACCTCTAACTTCAAAGTGTTACATTTTTACAGAAATGTTGAGGTAGCATGCAACAAATGATCTTCACGACAGGATATTCTCCTGGATATTGTACAAAATTCCACAGACTCACCAGGAAGCTGGCATTTTCAATTTTGATATATTACAGAAACCTACAGTAGCTTTTAATAACGGCCCTGGTACATCATGTACTCCTGGTATGTGCTTGACAATGGGTGTCCATTGGACATTTCAGGTGTGAAAGGGTTTGTGAGATTGGAAGAGAGCAGGTGGGAACAGTTTTTTTTTGATGTCCTGTTTCTTCAGTTTCATCATACTTACAGTACCTTACTCGTCTTCTCTTCAGACTCAGAGCTAACAGATCTGTGTCTCTCTATTCCCAGGATGTACAGTACATCATCATAATGCTGCTCTATGCGACGTGTGGAGATAAAACGGCACCACAAGGATAAAGAGAAGATGCACAGAGTTTCAGTCAGACAAACCACAAGGATATTTTGATTGTGATTCTGTTTCTCTGAGCTTTTTTTGTTATTGCACCTTATGCAAAAATCAGGGTGAAGTATATTTTTCGTTCCTCCGAAGATGTCCTTGATGACTGCTGTTGATTAGAGCGAGGGATGTGTCCTCTTTGCTTCCATCTTTGTTTTCTCAGTGAAATTAACATTCCATACCTCGAGCACCTTTTCAATCACAGAGATGACTCTTATGCTGACAGTTAATGAAACTCACTGCCCCAAGATTCATTAGTATACTCATAAACACCAGCCCCCTCCTTGATGTTTATTCATAAAATGGGAAAGAGGTTTCAAGGCACACACACACTCACAAACAGTATGGTCAGCATGATAAATGCCACATTCATAGAGAACAAGAGCTGCGTTTACAGGAATGACATCATCATCAGAAGGTGACTTTTACAGTATGGACTTGTCATAAAATAGCTGGTTGATTTAAATAAGGCAGCTAGTTGAACCTGCTTCCCATTAGGAGGGAACACAAACACAGCTCATAAATAATTATCTCAGCTTGTTTATGTGCAGCTTTTATGATGGATATGCAGTGATTGATTTTTACCAACAGATGCACATGAATTTTATTAGTGTTATGAGGCATTCAGCTATTTTATCATCACCTGTATGTTTCTGTCCAATCAGTCCCATCTGTTGCCTTTTGTTTTCTGTTATCCTCTGTTTAGTGTCAGTGTAACCTCTCAGTGCAGCCCTCTATTCAGCTCATTTAGCTTTTTATGTGTTTATGACACCCTCTAGAGGAAAATTAACAACATCACAAGATTGAAAAGGAGACTCAAAAAAAGTGCAATTGATATTATATTAGCAGTAAATTATAGTGTAAATATTGGAGTGTGGTTTGATGTATTGCACATAGTAAAAAGTACAAATACAAACCTGCACTAGATGTAGCACCCAGTGTTTTATCCGTGCCACTCTGTTCTTTGGTCTTTTTTTGTTGGATCTTTGTCCACTGACGCAATAAGTTGAATCACCATGTTCACGCTGACATCTCAGAGGCGAAGACTTCCCTTCCCGTCTTGAATTGTCATGTTGGTGAAACGTGTTGTCACACTTTGTGATAAAGACTGACTAAATGACTTGTGTTGCAACTGAAGTTAAGTGACAGTCCAGCAGGTCTAATGGTTTTTAAGAGTTAGGACTGCAGCTGCACAATTCAAGGAAGCATCTTTATCTTTATATTTTATGATAAATAGACACTGAGTGATGAAGTTGTACGTATGCAATAGTTCCATTGCTCTCCTGACTGTCTGGTGCAGCTTTTTCTTACATTTTGAAGTTTAATAGATGAATAGGACTGTGTCGTACCTCTGTTGTTCCTGAGTCGGTCCACTTCACTACAAGCCCAACGTACTTCAGCCACATTGAGCAATCAGAAAAAGGGGAACCTTTGTTTTTCCAGAAATAGGCCGACTGCAGTCTGACTCAGGTCGGCCGTTGAGATGCATCCACCCATAGTTAAACCAGGCACTCATAGTTATTCATGCTCCAGCTAAATATAGATTTAGGATGTACACATTGGGTCACCAGGTTTTTGTGAATGCCAAACTGCAATACTTAGGATGGCAAAAGTGCAGTTTATTTCTGGTGCCTTTTAAAAGACTCAGGGGTAGTCATCTCACAGAAAGCACTAACCATTAGACAAAATCTAAAAACTACAGCACAAACATGGGAGAGACAAACTCAGGAAGAAATGAAGAAGGAAAGCAGAAAACACACAGATTATATGAGTTTGAGAGTATGGCAAGGAAAGTTTATTATTATCAGACAAGAGGATTTTAGTTGACCTGTAGCAGCATCACATTAATATTAAACCTTTAACCATGGCATGTTGTTTCCTGCTTAATATAACAGCTTTAGACAAGGAAGAGAAAGATAGAGTGGCATTAAATAACATGCTAAATTTAACAAAGGAAGCAGAAGTCTTGCTCAATCACATTTTTTATATTTTCATCAGCAGCTTCAAACTCCTTCTGACACTCTAAAGTTTAGAGACAGCCGAGCACTCGTCACTAATAATACCACGCAGAAGAGGAAGCTGGTTGACCACGCATCTCTGTCACACACCCAGCAGCACAACTTCCTGCTTGTGTGTGTCTGTGTGTGTGTGTTTGTGGTTTTGACAGAGAGAGATAAGGACAAACAGACAGAGAGAGAGAGTGAGTAGGTGGATGGGGTGTAAAACGTTTTTGAAAAGTTACAGGAATTGCAGTTGACAGCAGCACAGAGCAGGGTCATGGAGCCACAGCAGATCAGAGAGGGGTACTTGGTGAAAAAGGTAAGATACTTCACTTTGGCAACTTTATGACTTGTTGTGTGGATGTGGAAGTTAAGTAACACACTTAATACCTATTCGTAGACAATACGGTGGTTAAAGATGAATAAAACATTTAAATAATAGAAGACAGACTTAACAGTTTTAAATTCATAAGAGTTTGATAAGTATCACTTATGGAAGTTTTTGAACCAAGAGGAGATGATTACTGCCATGCCGGTAAACACTGGCACAGTTAGTACAAGTTTAAGGAAAGCCCAGATGCATTTGTTGCAACAATTATGATTAAATGACTAAATAAACAGCCTGAGGAAACATAATAGGTCTAACCAAGCTGGTAAAGAGGAATATTGCTGCAAGTTAAGTCAGCTTAACAGATGTTACCTCGCTCAAAAGTTGCTGCATAATAAACGACTACACACTTCTGTTATACAGTTGCAGCAAAACTCAAGTTCCTGCTTCTGCTGAGAACTCAGAGTAAAACATGAGTCGTGTTGGCTGGTTGTGTTTGGCCATTTATCCGACATTAAAAAACAGAAAAAAATTATACTTTGAGAGAAAACCTGACGAATGCCGTGACCTGAAATCCATGAATCATTTCCAATATGCCATTATTATGATATGAAATACCCAAACACAGCAAATGACTTCCAACTGCTTTCATTAAAAACAGTTGCCAGACAAAAAAGCAATGTCTCTGTGCAAACATTTAAAAACATAAGTAATTTCTCACACTAAAACTGACATTTTTTTAAGGTGAGAATTGATTCATTTCACATCTTCCTTGTTTAAACCCACACTCTTACACCTTTCGAGAGTGTGACTGTTTTTCTTCACACCTGGCAGGCCAATAAAAGGCACTTTTACAACAATAACTTTATCATCCTGTATGTTCTTTTCTTCACTTTGTAAAGTCTGGCTCAACACACATGACGGGAACAAAATCATTATTGATGATCTTTTGTCTTGTTTGATGATGATTAAGATGTCGTGACTGCAGTGTTAATAATGTGATGACACCATTTGTGCTATAAATAGGCCCAGCTTTGGTCATGCCTGGTGATGGCTGAGGCGTTGTTAGAGAACAGACAGTTAATATACAAACTTTTGATAAATGATGCATTCACGCCCATTCATGACTTACTGCTGCAGTAAAGGTAAAATGTTGGTCATACACACACATAAAACGTGTATCATTGTCCAGCAAGTCTCTAATACATTAAGATGGACAGGTGACAAGAACCCCTTCATATCCATAGAAAAATACACACATATTGTCTAGGGGACCAGTAGCACCAATTGCATGCAGCAATAAGAACATTTTAAAATCCTATGCCCATTTTTATCACTTTTTCCCACTTGAATGGCAGCCTATACACAGCAGCTAGATTCTTGCAATATCACAAGGTCACATGAGAATCACAGGATTTCTTTTTCTCACACATGGGGGCATCAAGTGTCACAGATGATGTAACAAATCATTGTTGGTTTTGTCGTCCTTGTGTGAGATTTGTTAAAGTGAACATCTAATGTTCATTTTCAGGTTCTCACTTGGGCAGAATATGTTTGAGAGCTTTTAATGTTCATAAGACACATTATTCTGAATAAAGGCCTGTGTCTTTAAGCCCCCCTTTCAAAAAAAGCCAAGTCTGCTCTGATTGGTCAGTATTCTGGAGTCTCCCACATCTGTGCACCTTAATTGCAGTCAGGAAGTGACCATAAACATATTGGCACTTTCTACATAGGTAGTATAGCTATAAACAACATGTAAATCTCATTTTAATTGTAAGTAAAGTCCAGACGAGTGCCCAACTTATTAGCATACACATGGCTTTATAGATCTAATTGCATCAACAGTGTGTGAGTATTCAAACTACACACAGTGTATGAAAGGTCCTGCTACACCGAGCAGGACATAAATGAGAAGATTAAGATCTACAGCTGTTCTGAGACTAAAGGCTGATATTCTTGCAAGCTTCTGTTGTTTTATTTATCCCATGGCTGCTTTTGAGAAGCACAGTGTTGCACACAGCTTTCTTGTGATGCTTGAAGGCATGTGTTTCACAGCAGATATATTTTGGTAAGACTTTGTTTCTAACAGAAAATATGTCACTTTAAGTATTATAATTTCTAAAGAGCACGCCCTGGTGGAAAAAGTCACGCTGGTTAAACAGCTTCTGTTCCCCGAGGGAGAGGGAGAAGCAGACGAGGCTGCAGACTCAACAGGGCATGATAGTGTGTTAAATGGAACGTAATGTACACAAACACAAACCAAAACTGTTCAAGAGAGGAGTTGCCAAAGCTGGTAATTCCTTTTTCCCCAAACTTATTTGAATAACGTAGATTCATTTCTGCATTTTCATGTGTTTTCATGGTGCCTGGTCCGATGAAAACATTCTGCTTTCATTTTTTCAGCCTGTTAGTTAATCTTTCACTTCACATTTCCAAACTCAGTGTATGAAACGAAACACAAAGCAAATCAACATTTACAGAGGGAAATTCCTGTAAAAGTAAAAATGTGTTTGGTATTTTTCATGTTACGTAATAGAAACAAAATGTTCACTTTGCCAGTTGCTTCTTATTAATAAAGGGGTAATGGGGCTCCTTGTATTACTTATTTATTCTGTATTTTCTTACGGTACAATGTCAAGAAATGTGTAAATATACTTAATATTTACTTTCTAGCCAATATGAATTTGATGCTTGCTGAACAAACATTGCATTTCCAATCAATATTAGATTATAAAAAGCAATGTTTGCCTGATTTAATGTGGCTTCCGCTACAAACCACACGTCTGTCTGAACACAGATTCAGACAGATAAAGTTGTTGCTTCTGTGAATATACATAGATAAAGATAATGACGTCTCTACTCACACTTTCACACTTTTTGCTTAAGGCTGCCTGTTATAAAATTGTCTCATTGATCCTCAGGGTACAGTGCTTAACTCCTGGAAGGCCGTGTGGGTAGTGCTGTCAGAAGATGGGATAGAATTCTATAAAAAGAAAACAGACCGCTCTCCGAAAGGAATGATCCCACTAAAGGGAGCCAAGCTCGTCAGTCCTTGCCAGGATTTTGGCAAGAGGCCGGTAAGAAAATGTCAAGTAGAGCTGCTGAAAGATGTGAACTAGCATTAAAGGATTAGCAGTGTGGAAACAACAGTTAAGGAATGCATACAGGATTAGTAATAGAGCTCACGCTACAACTACAGCTAATTGAGTCAATACTTCTGAATGAGCGGCTGAAAAAAATATTACAGTGACTAATATCAATGCTCCTTTTAGCTGGTTTTCAAGATCACCACAGAGAAAAAGCAGGATCACTTCTTCCAGGCCTCTCATGTGGAGGAGAGAGAGGCATGGGTCAAGGACGTCAAGAGAGCCATGACCTGCCTGGAGGGGGGGAGAAAGTTCGCCAGGAAGTCCACAAGACGCTCCATTCGCCTGCCTGACACAGTCAACCTCAGGTATGGTCTCTGACTTCTTCTCGCTGGAGGGAACAATCCTCTAATGATTTTAAGCATTGTGTTTTTACACCTGTCAAGCTTTTCTTTTCTCTCGCTCCATGTATGAGGTTTACAGAGGTAACACTGGCAAATCACTCAGAATTGCTCAGAACATTATAACAATGGGTCCTTGATTACAGACAGAGGCAGACAATAGCAGGCTTCCAGCCACCTTCCAGTCTCATCATCACCATTATAAGTATTAAAAAGAAAAATGTGAGAGCAGAAAGCATTTATTATTGTGCATTATTTTATTCTTTATTATGGGAACTCATACAAGGACAGGAAACACAGGGGTTAGATTTATGCTTCGCTGTTGCTGGTGTGTCAAATAGTTTGTTTCCCTTTAAAAGAAAAAGCTCTGAGGATGAGCACAAACTAATGTGATCAGCAAGTAATGAGTTTGTTTTGGTTCCCTAAATGTACTGAAAGCAGGGCACAGCAGCCTTGGGTCAAGTGCTGTGTGATAAAAAGAACATCAGTGTACACATTGTGGGTGTGTTGATCCTGAAGAGATCATGGTGTAACTTCACCTGTAATTGCACAAAATAATGTCAGTATGTCTGCTTCTTGGCCTTGGACTTAACATTACTATTATAAGAGTATATATAGCATATATAGATATTTTTTGCTTTTGACTGTAAAAACACTAAACTTCACAAAAAGATATCTGCATATGCGTAGAGAATCTTTAGGTAAAGGTACCAAATGTTAATATTGGAAGAATTCTGGTTTCTATTTGTAGTCTGCTTGTAGTCCAGATAGCTTTGACCAATCACACTGTTTACCACAGTTCACTGTTACAGCTAGAGACCCACCTGCTTAGCATGTGAAGGTAAAGTGAAGCTTGACAGGACAGCTGTGCCAGCGGTTACTAAGCCATGAGTGTACAATCACTATTCAGGGTAGGAGGTTTGTTTAGTGACAGAGTAAAAGTATGGTCAGACATGTTGACAGTGTGTATATTTTTTTTCAGTGAACTGTACACACTGATGAAAGACCAAGACGATGGAGTAAAAGAGTTAAAACTGGAGCAGGAGAAACGAGTCTTCAACCACTGCTTTGCCGGTAATGTGGTCTCGGTGTTATATATATCACAGGTGTAAAAGTGTTCTGTTTTTACTTGCTAATGGTTTCGCCATTTGCTGCTCCTTCCCTTTTTTTCCGCACAGGTGCAACAGTGATAGAGTGGCTGATTTCAAAGGACAAAGCGAGAAACAGGCCCGAGGCCATCATGTTAGCCACAGGACTTCTGAATGAAGGCTTTCTCCAGCCAGCAGGTGACCTGTCAAAAGACGGAGCGGAGAGCGGAGAGCAGACAACCTTCTTAGATGAGACATGCGCTCTTTATTACTTTGTAAGTTTGAGAAGTTACCACTGGACATTTTGGATAAAGCTGGAGACGATGGAGCTTAAAGTTTGATGGTGTGTGTTTTGTTCATGGCTGTGCTTTGTGGCAGGCTGACAGTGGGTTCTTCTGCGAAGGCTACTCCAGTGATGAAGATGTGCTTCTGAAGGAGGAGTTCAGAGGAAACATTGTAAAACAGGGCTGTTTACTGAAACAGGTGAAGCAGAAAGCAAGGAAAAATGTTGCATTGTTTTTGTGCCATTGCCTCAATAACAAATAGGCAAAATGTTTCATATTTGCTCGATACAATGCTACATATGTTTAGTAATGTCCTGCAAATCAAACAAGTTGTGTTATTTATCACAGGGCCATAAGAGAAAAAACTGGAAGGTGCGAAAGTTCATACTGAGAGACGACCCTGCTTACATGCATTACTACGATCCTACAAAGGTAAAAAACTGGCCTGTACAAGCTGAAATAAGACAGAGTAAAGAATTTCTTTCACTCACAAAGTCTTTCTTGCTATGTCACGCCTCACTTGTCCCTTTTCTTTGTGACAGGGTGAGGACCCTCTGGGCTCCATCCATCTCCGCGGGTCTGTAGTCACAGCTGTGGAGTTTGTGCCTGATGGTAAGTGGGACCTCTGTCACAGGATACACATGCCCTGCCGCTTCCCCAGGCAGTATAATAGGCGCTTACTGTCAGTAGTTTCTTACCAGCGCATCACTTTAACTCCCTTTTCACACCTTTTTCCTGGTTTCAGCCAAAAAGTATGACATTGACGGCAACCTCTTTGAGATCATCACCTCAGATGAGACTCACTACTTCCTCCAAGCTGCTGCAGCTGAAGAGAGAAAGGAGTGGATCAAAGCAATACAGGCAGTGTCAAAGAGTGGAAAATAAGCAGCAGTGGAGCAGCCAAATCCCATGTTTTAAATGTGCAAAGTGTTACTGAATTATTATCAACATGTGTCCTTTGAAAGTAAATGGCAATTTTCACTCCTCTATACACTATCAAAGTAATGTTATGATGTAACTCATTAAAGAGAAATAAAGGGTATGATGTCTAAATTTAACAGCATAGCCCTTTTCTTAAAAAAATTTTTTAATGCCATATTAATTTTTGTGTGCATATGACATCATAAAAAGGGGCTTGAGCACCGGTCTCTTTTTTTAGTTTATTTAGTTAAGTTTATTTATTTATTTTTTTAATGCCTTCCAGTGGACCCTTATCAATAAGAATATTTAATAATTTAGCAACAAAATAAATGACCTTGCTGCCATCGTTTAGTTTACCTTTCACCTGCAGCAGGTCGTCATGTGACGTAGCCTCCGTTTTGCTAACGTGCGGCTGTGACTCGGGACGCTGCAGACACACAGCGGCAACGTTTACATGGTGAGTTTGTGTCATTGGTTATCACGTTTTATTTAGAGTCTAAGCAGCCTCAGCGTTATAACGAGCATTATGTAACATAATATCTGTCTGTTGCCGTGCAGCGGTTGACTGTGGAGGTCACATGACGTGCTTTGCATTTCGTGGTTGTTCAGTCACCTGTTGGTCTGTGTGAGTTGAATGACTCTGTGCAGGTCTGCTAGTAGAAACATATGAAACTTTTCGATGTGGGAAAAACTTTATCAGTGGTGACCAGCAGGCCAACTCCAAGCTTTGTATATATTTTTGCATGTCTATTTTAGTAATTTCCTTGTGAGTGCTACTGTTATATATTTTCATGGCCCTGAGTGAACTCATTCTGATACTTGATTTTCGCAGATGAGTGTGTGCTTCAGCAATGACTATAACACAGAGGTGAAAACACAGTAACATCAACACAGCAAAAAAAAACTCATCACTTTAATTTACTCTATAGTAACTCCAGCTCAGTGCAGCGAAACAGAAAGAATACCGCAGCTGAAGTTACTGTGGTTTGCCTTGGTTTTTATAGGCTTTTTTTTTTTTTCATTTTTTGTTTTTACAGTTACTGTTAAAACTACCCTTATTTTCTCCAAAGTATGACACAGTTGAGAACTGATATTTGTCCACATGATAAATAATGTTTTAAATGTAGCAAAAATGATTTTTCACCAGAATGAAGTTGCTGCCTTTTGGCTTTGTAGGGCAGTACAGTGGGGCAGAATCATGCAGCTGCAACATTGTGTTTAAATATAAAAGTAAAGTAAGACAGGAAAGAGTGTTAACAAAGAGATAAATGTTCTGTGTTCTTGGCTCAAGACTTTTGTGCTATTGAGCCCAGTGTGGTTTCTCTGACTTCCTCCAGCCTGATCATTTGTTTGTCAAACGTTTGATATAGTCTGAGCTATCATACAAGCACACTCAGTTCCGACGTGTGAACTTAGTCAGAATCATATATCGCCTTCACACTTCAGTGTCACTCTGTGGCTGACAGGCCAGCTGCATGTGCTTGAGAAAATATGACTGGTTTGAGCTGCAGTATGTCTAAAAAACTTCTCGTAAGTAGCCATTTAAAGTGATCACAAAGGAAGAGAGGTAGTTTAAAGGATCCACTTTGATACAATTTGATCAATTAGTGTCCTTGTAGTAGTTGTGAAGACATTTTGTCTTCTTTTACAAACAAGCTGTTTTCCTCCAACAAGGCATATTTCAATCACTTTGGCAACATTGTCCTTTTTCTGTGGTGAAACCCATAGGCACAAATCACCCACTCGCTTGTTCAGACAGCAGTTTTATTTCCTCTCTGCCCACTCTGCAGCACAGGCGTAATGTGTAACATCAGCAGAAGCAGGTAATCCTTAATTCAAAGAAGACGATATAAATCTTAATTAGTGATACTAACACTACTTTGATAACTAGGAATTATGATTGCACTGATGTTCAACATGTTTTGTGTATAAGCTTCAACGGTCATTGGTATTATATATTTTGATACTGATTTATTATTTTTCAATTAAGTGAGCACTTATGCAAGTTTCTGCTTAGGAAACAAACTTACAAAGCAGCATGATCTAATTTAGCGGTCCAGGTGTGCCATGGAATTTTGTGACAGCCATACAAATGCAGTAATGCAGTACATCTCACAGCTGTATTGCCAAAATGCGTGCCTGCTGCTGGTAGCAGAAGATCATCATGCCCTCACATCTAAATGTAATAATTTCTGTTTTTAGCATGTGGTTAATGTTGTTGTAGGGTAGCCTCGGCCACCAGTATGAATGTCTATGAAAGGGTGAATGAGCGCGGTCTGTAGTGTAAAGCGCTTTGATTGCTCTCAAGGCTAGAAAAGCGCTATATAAGTGCAGTCCATTTACCATCCATTTACTCCATGCCCAAGTGGAAAGCCCTGATTATTCAAAGAATGATAATGTTGACAACACTTGTTTTAGAGGCTATTTTGCATGGGTATGCATACAGGTGTGCCTTGAGACTTTCACTTTGAAAACCCCTGATCTAATGTATGCAGCATAATATGGAGCTCTGACTGAAAAGAGAGGTAAAGTAGAACTCAAAAGTCTTACATGACTGGCTCTGTAGCCTACTGCTTACATTATGTAGGTGACCCGTTTCAAGGAGGTATATAATTGTGCCCTAATTAGTTACATCATCCTTTTATCACATGTCACATAATATGGTGCACTCAAACTCCAACACACACATGCCAGTCATAGCAACAGAGCAAGATTAAAGAGGGATGTTTCATCTGAATTTACTTTCACAACCAAAATTCAAATCAATCAATCAATAAATATTTATTTCAGGAATTACTGGCATTGGCATGTAAAAATAATGTGCCTGCATGAGTGTGTTTTACTATTTCAACACATGAGGGCAGTATTTATCAACCTAACCTTTCTGTCAGTCAGTGCAAACAGGGATTTTGCTTTGAATGCTTAATGGTCAATTCACTATGCCATAAAAACATGTTTACAAAAAAGTAGGTTAAATATCCACCCACTGTGACCAGTTATCCACATAAAGTTTCAGAGCGTAGTGTTCATGGTGTCATTAATGGAAAACAAGAACAAATTCATGATTCTATTTATCAAATATATTTGAAAGATGGAAACTGCGACCTTTCAGTAAAGCTTTGGTAAATGACTTGAAGCAGAAACATGTTACTAAGTATATTACAGAATATTATAATGACAGTCCATTTAAATGTGCACTGTACACTGAGTGACGGGATTATTATTAACAGTCGGTGAGTGAAAATAGAATCTGACATTTATTAGTCCTGGCTGACATACACATTGTTCTGTCGGATCAGTGTTAATTAACAGCTTTTCACAGGAATCCTATGAGTCACATCCAGTAAAGGGCTGCAAATGGATTGTAAAAACAACAAAGGTTTCGTATGTGTAACCCCTGTGTAAAATATCCCCTGAGTGTTGGTGAGCTAAAGGACCTTCTGGAGGACCTGCATGTTTTTTATCTGATGATGTTGGAATCTGACATCAGCATCATAACAGACTTGCTGATTGTCCAGTTTGCACAACTGGTCAGAAGCATCAATTTGAAATCAAATCGAATTGTCTCAGTCTGAATGGACTTATTATGAGCCTTGAATAGTTAGAAGTTACTGTATAGCTGCCAATTGTCATCATGTCATATTCATGTAGTTGTTTTAGTTGGCAATAGACGTATAAAGATATTGTGAAGAAAGCACTTTGATGGAAAAATGAAATAAGTCGAAGCTGCCAAAGTAGAGTTAGACCCTTCAGACATGAAGCAGTACAAGTCATGTTACCAGTCTGTCCATTAGGCACAGCTTACAAACCGACTGGAGAAAACAGACCACTTTTCTATTGTTCAAAAGTCTTGTTTAACATCAGGGAACTCCCTCACGAGTTTGGCCAAACTGTTATTTTGAAAGCCCTTCTCTGACCAGCATGAATCCGAGTTGACCTCAGCTTCGACTGACGACTCCCCAAGAAGAGTCTTTTATACCAGTTTGCTCACAAATAACATTGGATTTTAGATTGAGTCTGGTCCCTGCTGTGAGTTTGCAATTCAGCTTCTGCCCAGGTGGAGTACTTCAAAGCTCCTCAGACCAAAAGCTGTGTCTTCTAGTTACTGTTCAACAGACACAGACCGTGTCTGGAGGATTGGGCCTGTCACCTGTTAACAGCATTTAAAACGTTTGTACTGACTTCAAAGGTTCTGAGCACATTATGTCCTGAAGATGACACATCTTCCTTATGGAAAAGATATATTCAGTGACAGTCATAATGTATTTAGTGACATAGGCTCTTCCTGCAATGGCTACCATGACTGCAAAAGATATTCTTTTTTTGAATATAGAGGTATAAGTCCTCACAAGGAACAGGGACATGGTTAGCGAGCATATGAAAAGGATGTGAATCATGGGCTTTACAGTCCTTATTTAACAGCTGTGAGAGGTTATAGTTTAGTTATGTTCAGGCTGTGAGTTGTGCACCGTGAGCTGCCTTTCTGTTTTAGATGAAAACAGTTAGAGACAAAGCAGGGCTGTTGCAGACACCTGCAGTAATGGTCATGGAGACGTGACAAGTGGGAAGAAGCAGTTCTTTAAAGTATTAAGGCGGTCCTTTCAAGGTCTGGGTGTGATGAAAGGCTTAGTTACTATGACGGACATAGGATTTTTTTTTATTTTTACTTATTATGTGTGTTTCTGTGCATGTGTGCGTGAAATGGCACTTTTATGGACTGTGGGTTAAAGTGACTGTTATTGATATCCCATTCAACTCAACCCATGCATAATACAGCTTTCAGGTTTTATGTATGTCAGGCCAGAATGCAGCAACAATTTCCTAAATTCATAACCTTCTTTTATGTAGCAAAAGCTGTCCGCAACAAGAATAACAGAACAACTGTTCAGATAAGAATAGATTTCTTCAAAGACCTTCCTCCTCCACACACCCTGTGGTTGACAGAATATCCCTGAAGGCTGAATCCATTAACTGGTAATGTAAGGAGTGTGACAGCTTTATCAAAGCTCAGTGCCTGACACTAAGTATGATACACGCCACATAATTCACTGGCTTGTTTCCTTTTACAGGATAAGTAAACAGATAAATGCATGAAATATGTATATCTGTGCTTCCTTTCAAATAATAATAATTCTGCTTTATTTTTCTGCCAAATTGAAGTCATGTCCAGTGGGTATTGGGGTTCACCTTGGCACCTTAGAAAGATGATTTTTTTTTTATTTCCCCAGATAGAACCTTAGCAACATGTTATTAATTTTATTTTGCTACAATGTCAAACAGTCCAGGGCATTTCCATCACACTATCATGAATACTGATTAAACATTTAAGGTGCACCAACAGGTTTACACCTTGGCTGGAATTTCCTGACATGATAGCCTAAAGCACAGTAAAAAAATGAATGGAAATCAGTTTTCAGGTGAACAAGATTTAAAAAGGATACTGTATTTATTTTCATGAGATTTTTTCCCCTTCAAACATTCCAGTCCACCTGCAGCAAAACTGATTTTCTCACAAAGACTTACCTAAGATGTCATTGCCAGCACTGTAGGGGGAATAATAGCCTTTTAAACAAGGTTACCAATACCAATATCAATTCATGAAACAACTCATGTTTTTTCCATCGTTGCAAATTTCAGCCTGATATTTACCGGTTGAAGCCCTGAATCTAATATACAGTCTGCGTGATTGATATGAAGAAAAAATACAAATTTTATCATCTGCAGCCCTATAGTAAGGCTAACTGTAACCGTGGTTTCAGTTAGTGAAAAATCACCTTTATGGCATGATTACTTTCACCGTTCTCAGGTGAGAGAGGACAAATATTATTGCAAGAGGTTGCTTGTCAAGACCATTTTTCTGAATAGCGTACCTTCCCTGTGCAGCAATCTGCTTTGAGCTGTCATGTTTCATTGAATGCCGAACAAGAAGGCAGACAAAAGGTCAGAGGGGATGTTTGAAATAATTCACGCAATTTGTCATTTTAAAGGTTATGCTGGAAGGTATTTTGCTCACTATTTACTGTCCACACAGGAAATTATCACCCTATTTCACATCAGTTTATCCAGAGTTTCATCTAACAAAATACCAAACATGTGTATTGAATACATTAAATTGAATTGCTGATTGGTATACAACATAAGAATTTAAATCAGAGATTATAAAATTGGTTAAGTTTATCACCCGAAGGATAGTGACAATGAGGTGTTATGAAGTTTTTGACGTGAGTTGTGGACAATAACAATAATGTAATAATGATACATATCCATGAACAGCGGCTCATATTTAGTGTCAAAATAATTTGCACTAGAGACTCTCAATTTCAAGAATCGAATTGATAACCTATCAAATGCACCAATAACGTGTGAATGTTTATAGCAGTATTTCTGGCTAGAAAGTATTGTCACATGGACATTTTAACCACTCATGGCAGCACTCCTGTGTGCCTTCTTACTAAAGCACAGACAAAACTGTGACACAAACACAAAATACATTTTTTTTCCTTTTTTCCCTCTCCTCCCTGGGGTGAAGAGAAGCTATTTCCGAAGCCAGCAAACCAGAACACTTAATTTTGTTTTACTCCTCTCCCCCTGACACCAGAGAGACTCATTGGATTTGTACCACAACTGTCCAGGTCAAAATAAATGACCAGTGCAATACAGCGTAAAGAAACAAGGTTCGCGAAAAGACAAGAGAGTAACACAGCAGGTTCATAATAAAATGTTTCATAACTTATTTAACTTACCTAAGCTGTTATTTTCTTTTAATGAATAACCATAGGTTCCATTTTTATCTATATAGCTGGCTAACTTAGATCACAGTGTAGGTCTAAGGAAATCTATAGGATTTTCACTGACAGGTAGAATATTATTGACAAACAGTAATATCCAAGTGAAATGGAGAAAGCGCTCCTTTTAAAATGCTGCACCTTTAATATTTCTCCTGCATCATCTGCGTTCCTTCATGTTTGAAGATGAGCCCTCTGATGCAGACAGTAGCTGAAAGATGTGATTGACAGGCCTCAAGCCCGCTGGTACTTTAGCTGGTGTTTATTTACTTCCCCACTTCCTGTAACCATCTGATATTCTAGAGTGGGTAATATCTGGACCTTGACAGCCTGTCATCATTGCAATGGTGCCATGTTTCGAAGGTTAAGCCACACTAACGACTAATGACACAGTCAGATGGTTTCCTATTTGATTTATTGGCTGCTGGGGATGAAGTCAAAAAGAATACATTGCTCTGTAGGATGTGTTTCTGCCTTAAAGCCTGGCACACATGCATCAGACTTAATTAAGTCCTGTAACATTGTCATGCTCAAATATCCCATATGGGTTCCAGGTTACATTGCACCATTAGAAACACATTACTGGAGCATTTATAGCAAAACAGCATGAGTGCCATCATGGCAAAATGTTGCCCTCGAGACAACTACTCTAGCAGAAACTACCACATAAGTGGTTTTGACTGCTTTGCAAGGTGAATATGTCAGTCTGTCACATCAAAGTGCGTCAATTTAATTTAAAATGAAGGACGAGTTTGAAAAAGGGTGTGGTCCAAGCAGAAGAGCTGAAAGTAGGGGTGCAGGAAGCAGGAGGGGGCCACTGGATTCCGCTTTATGCCCGCGGAAGAATTTGGCGTTGTGGCTTAAAGGATCCCAGTTGATCTCTAGTTCAGTTAGTTTGACAGTAGTTGTGCCAAAACAGCAAAGGGTCATAAATAACTTTAGGGTTTGCAACCATGCTAAGCAGGTCTTAACTGTTGTCCTTTATAGCTTGGCTTTGTGGGTCGAGCGAATTCCATGATTAATGGCTCAATCACAATGTCCCCTCTAGACCCTAACTGTTCAACCCTCAGGGACTTGACATGACCTGGTAAATGCCCAAGGGTGAGAGGCAGCAAGTTCTCAAAATGCTAGAAATAGCTTGTTTTCTTCCCTAATTGAAGTGTCTTCCAGGCTTTTATGTGGTTTTGGATTGTGGACATTGGACTGGGCCTGTAATTGGAAGCACAAATGGAGCCAATTAGTTTTTAAGAGTTTTGTTTGAACTCATTTAAAAAGATGATAACAAATGACATAGGTTTTACAAGCAATGTATGAGGGATGTTCTTTAAAATGAAAGCACCTCGCATCCTCTCTTGAATGAGACACACAAACACTGTATAACAAAAGACAGTAGACAAATGAACAGTGCTTCATTAAAGCTGTTAAAGGAACAGTATTGATCAAATTGTTCTCCAGTGAACCATTATTCATGACCAGCCATTGATTTTCTGTCACAAATCGTCTCTTGCCTGAAAGCTGTGGGCCATCTTAGGACAGGGTAGTGCACAAACATCACATTAAACTCCTTTCTAAGAGAGGTGGTGGTCTTAACAGCCCTGGAAAGACATTCAGAATTCATTAGTCGCAGAACATGCTCCATGTAGCTCCTGGCAAGACCTCCCCACCTGTTGATCTGAGGAGGAGATAATTGCCTGTTTCTTTAGGAAACAGAGAGTTTAGCTAAATCCACCTACACTGAGCATTTTCTGCCTGCACTTTTTAAGGCAATGCAGCATTCGCACATATAGATGCATTCGTAAAAGTTCAATGTTTAAGTTTAATTTAGACACAACATAACATAAACACACAGTTTTCTTCACAGAGAACGGATGGAAAGGAGTTTGTCAGCCTCTCAGGTTGAAATCAAGTTGAACACATTATAAATTCATTTGTTACCTCGAGAAAACGATCTTTGTTATGTTGAGATAATAAGCCGCTATCACGAGATAATGTGCATAAAAATAAAAATAAATATCTGGCTGTATTTTCCTTTAGCGCTTGTTTTTTTTACGATATCGCCATAGAGCCTTCGTAGTGATGAGTGTTCACTAATAATCAGGGGACAAAAATTAGTATTGACTAAAAGAGGTGTTTATTGTCCATAATGATGATGATTGTGAGTGGGGGGGATTTAGAGTGCAGCTTCCACAGGGAGAAACAGAGATGTATGAGGAAAAGGTGGCATGAAAAAAAAACACTGGGTGAAGTGTGTTGAGCTGGTATCAATGAATGGCAGGTGAGCGATGATCCTGGGAAGAGGAGACACAAGGAAGCAAACAGTAAGAATAATCAGCTTGGCCATTAGCTCTGTACACAGCAGTAGAGATAACAATCTGGTCATGAGTGAATGAGCAGCCGGAGTACAGTAACTATACTGCACAAGGGTGGATTGATGAGGAGCAGTGCATTTGACTGCTGACTGTAGACAGGTGAGAGTGATGATCAGAACCGAGGGCCAGGAGAATGGACCTGAAGGTCATGCCCTCATCAGCACGGTGCAACCATTGCACATGCTCTCATCTCATCTTTGAGCACCGCTAGCAGAGTGCCCTGTACGGTATTCCATCATATTTAAGAGAAGGGAGACATCTATGTTATCAGAGACATTTGTGTTACTGATTTTGGGGTCCCCTTTAAATTGTTTTTATATGTAGTGAAATAAATACATAGCATGTATATAGATTGGTTTGACATTTTGAAAACAGTTTTCTCTCCTGTTGAGAATTAGATGAGAAAATCAATCCCACTTAAATCTCCCCTTTAGGTAAAGCCACAAAATGATTCTGTCTTTAAATCCCTATATATGGTAATTAAATAGGCAATGACATAACACTGAAGTGCAATACTTACCCACATGGAGAAACGGGGTAATTGGAACATATTGAGCAGACAGACTAAGGGCAGAGAAGTGGTCTATGCTGCAGGTGCTGTTTGAGAAGTCCAGTTTTATTTTTCTTATATGCGTTTTGACTTGCAGTTCTTATGAAAAGCTAAATTAAATTCCCATGTAAGGAAAAGAGCGATTTCTTTATTATGAGGAATGGATCAACATGAAATCCAGGCACATTCAGCATGGAGGAGAATAAATAAAGAAGCTATGTCTTGTAAATGTCAAATGTGGCTTCCTGGACAGAGTCATACTGCTGGATCTGCTTCTGATGACAGTCCAACTGGTCAGCCATTTAAGGAAAACCTTTTCTACAACAAACAGCCTGATCTCTATGTAAGGAATGGATTTATATGAAGTCGAGTGAAGTTCACGCCAAAAGAACTCGGGCAGGGGGAGAGGAAGAAAGAACTTAATGTTGGTGTCAGATTTAGTCCTCTGTGCAGAGTCATCTGGTCCTGATGGCTGCAGGTCAGATGGAGTCAAGAGGCTGATACAGCACTGTTAACACGGATGAACATCACACATATATACTGTCTGACATATAAGGGTCAGACAGCATACAGCCTCGTAGGAGGATGCATTATACCCCTTTTAAATTCAGTGAAATATCAACATCACAAATGGTTTCACTAATTGTGTTTGTCTTTGCCACTATAGCCCCCCTCAGCATGCCACCAACAATAATTACTGCATTGGTTATATGAGGAAACAATAGTTTGAGCGAGTGTTAGGCCGAAATAGTCACAAACAGAATGATGGCAAAGGTGATAACTCACTGCCCAGAAAAAATGTACTTTGTGCACGTCTTGTTTCTGTCTCATGAAACTAAAAGTCAATGTTGTTATTTTTAAGTTAACCTGTAAATTAACTTCAGTATGTAAATGTGTCACATTCTACGTTATGCTCCTCATCACCTACATTAAATCCCTTTAGGTAACATAGTTTTGTTACCTAAACATCACTAAGTAATCATTGTTTGAATTCACAATTTGAACCATGTGTTAAACCTGCAGTTCAGGTGTCAAAATTCTACTTTTTTGTGGTTAAAAAATATTAAATTACAGATAGCTGTGGTTTGCAGAAACTACAATGCCAATATTTATTCTGGTGCTTGAGTTGATAGATCAAAACAGTTTGATCCCCTCATTTGGGACTAATTTGTTCTGAAAGTTGTGAGTTAACCTGCATGCTTTATTTATGGTTCCAATGTGGACACAAAAAAGAATAGACACATGCTGGGTGCTGTCACATTTGAAAACCACTTTGAGGTCTTTGAGAGTCAGAGCTGATCCCTGCTGTTTGCACTGAAGAAAGGAATAGAAAATTAAGGTAGACCTGTGAGTTTATGCATAAATGATGCCCTGGATAAAAAGTCTATCATGACACCACTTACAGTCAGGTGTGCCTCTTCATGGCAGGAGTGCATTTATCTGCAAATATTTTTTTTTTGCCAGCAGCATAATCCCTGAAGCTCCAGGTGAAAATATTCGAGACTCATTCCAGGTTTACAATAAGTGTTGGATTGTCTCCCCAATATGGAGGATCCATTCTTAACTCCTCATACATGAGATTTAAACCCCATGATGCCAACCATAGGTGCTTTCTTTGAGATGATGAGGATTTCAAATTCACATTACAACATACTGAAAATAACTTCCATAACCAGCCTCAATAAAGGAATTTACCAAGTTTGAGTTTGACCACCAACTAAATGATCACACGCATACACTTTGTTTTTGCAAATAAGGTCAAGTTGAATAGTGAATGATACTAGTCCTTAAAAAAATAATGTTCAAACATCAACATTTTAGAGAAACCACCTTTTGTTTGTACATATTTGCATTAGGTCAATATGGCTTATGTCTGTAGTGTGCTTTCCCTGTTTCCAGTAAGAGAACTGTGACAAGACTGTGATGATTACCAACAACTTCAACACAACAAAAAATAATAAGAGAGGATGTGAAAATGTTCAATGTTATTGCGAATGCCTGTGGAAATATTTGGCTAATCAGCAAGTGAGAAATGTAATCCTGAAGAATGATGGTGACGTGTAAACACTCACTGAGAAATAGCCCACCCGAGCCAAACAATCACAAGCTGAGTGGCCTATTGGCAGCAAAATATATGTGTTTGAAAATGTTGTTTATTTGTGCTACCTAATAGCAGGCTTACTGGGAACATAAGGCACAGGGAGAGAAAAACACACACCTGCACTAATTGACACTTCACCTACGGGGTCCAGAGCCCAGAGACTAATGTGGGCAATAAGTAAGGACTGTAATAATGGTAAAGTAAACATTTCCCAGTTCCAGGAGACAGCCTGTAAAAAAAATAGCATAAGAGGAAAACAACCTTTACAGGCTGTTGATGTACTGAACAGGAAGCTAATTGGCCAAATCACTGTAAGCATAACAAGGCTCAATGTAAAATAATCAGAGTGGCGCACACTGTGGAATGATGTTGATAAGCGTAAAAGGTCAGTTTATGCAATATACATATAATATGTTCTCTTCCTTTACTGCTGTAAAGATGGTTAATGAGTGTGAGCATGAATGTGAATGGCCTTTTTAACCCACTGCTGTGAGTTTACATAAACATGATGTAAGCAGTCAGTGGGTCACCGTGGCCTACTTTCATGTAACTCCAGTGATGTTTGACTGACACAAAAGCAGGAAGACGGAAGTAACTAAAGTAAAGTATACACCTCCCGCTTTAAGGCGCTGCTTAAGCTGCTTTCCTACAAAAGTCCAGCAGCCGCCCTTAAATACCTGCCAGTTTACTGCCAGAAATGTAGCGCTTGGGAGATCAGGCTGTTTTACAGTACTTTACTACTTCACTTGAGAGCTTGAGTAACTACAGACGTTTAAGAATAAATAAATAACAAAAAAACATCTGTAATTTCATGTTTCATAAAACTATTAACCATCACTACTGCAAATGGTTGGTCCTGTGTGGTTTACAGCTTGTATAGGAGAGAATCAAAACCAAAAATCAATACTTGCAGAGACATGTTACACATAAAGAACATGCTAACTGTTGTGTTTCAAAAGCACTGCAGGGTTCCTCCTCTTTTTCTTATACACCTTTCTTTCCTTTATCTGAACCCACAAGTCTCCTTTTTAGACGCATTGCCAGCTTGATGCAGTTTGGGGCAAAAATCAATCTGTTTTTCTTGCAGTATAAATGCGTTTTTTCCACCAATTGCATTTGAAGATTTCTGCATACTGGGGTCCCTAAATTGTTTCAGAATTGCATATATTTGGTATGATTGCAAAGCAGAGACTGCTGTGGTGAAGTCAGTGTGCCAAATTGTACCCACAAACTAGAGATCGAGAACATTTAGAAGATGGGTGGCTTTCCTAGGTATATTGATTTAATTTTTGCAGAATTCTCCAAAATATCAACCTTTTTGAGTGGTTCAAAAAAATTATACTCATGCACATGCTGCAAGAACAGAAGTGAGTGTGAGAATGGCCTTAATTTACTTTCATGACAATGATCTAAGCCTTCAATTTCAATTAATTATTGATTAAATCATTAACATTTATGATTTATGATTTGGAAAAACTTTGCTGAGCTGCATCACAAATGGGAAGTGGAATGTTAATGATATCAGGATGGCATTGAATAATGTTGATTTGTGGTGTCACCACCTCCCGCTTTGTTCAGTCCGAGCTTGACCTTTCACTTCCTGTCAGCCTGTCCAATGTGTGCTGAGATAGCCCACAGCCATGCATGACCCTGAGCAGGATAACTGATTTATTAATGAACACATGACCATCTTTGCTCCTCTGTCAAGGCACCTTTAACCGTTTCCCTTCATCATGTGTGCTTTGTGTCACCGGAGAACTGCCTCCTGTCCCTTAAAAACTCTGGAATGTGTTCTTAGAGGCTAAAAACATAGTCATGTTTTTCATTATTTTGAATAATAAAACTCCAACAGATAACTTTGACTGATAAAATGTCTGCCTTGTGATACATCAACACATCTAGATATAACATTTGGGATGTTTAATGCATTACTGCAGTGACAAAAGATATTCCCAAAGTGTATTATATCACAAATAAGTGACCATGATGCATTATGTAAAATTCATGAGCTGGCTAATTAGTTAACACTTGTTGAACATGTGTGAACCATTCAGTCAGCTCATGAATGGATTTTTAGCTCCTGCTCTTGAATGGATTTTTAATGAAAAAAGAGTTTTATTGTAGTGCACAAAGCAATTCCATAAAGAAACCCTGTGTGATGATTCTGAAAGAATGACAAAAAAAAACTCAAGGCTTCCTTTTGATGAAACACTCGAATGTATCATCACTAAATGCATAAATATTCATTGCATTTTGCAAAACAGATGAGTTGACTGTTGTTTAGTCTCTCATTATTTCTATGTGCATGTCTATACGTAATGTCTAAACAGTGTTTACAAGGCTGCATGCTGTTACGCAATTGAAAATAGATTATAAATAAATAAATAAGAGCAGCTTCTTTTCACTGTCTCATTGTTTATTACCACAACCACACATGAACACCATTTATCAACAAAGAATGCATGCGATGTACTGATTAATTTCAAGGACAAATATTCAATATTTCCTTTGTGAGACATTCAAATGTCTTTGTTGGATATCCACTCCTGTAAATTAACCTCTTCAATGCCTCACATTCCA
>CAFUXE010001069.1:778462-799834 GCA_903364295.1 Serranus cabrilla
AATAAAAATGATCTAAAAAATCAACATAAAACTAAATAGATACAGTCAATATAAAGATAAACGTAAACACACTGTAGTCAACATCACAAATCCATAAAGGCAGTAGCAGCTGTATTTAAAAGTCTTACATGTAATATATATGAAATATACTGTATGTTACAACATTTCACAATGACACAACAGTTACTTTCCTGTTTTACCTCAAATAGAAGGCCCATGCACTTCTGACTGACACCACTTGAGCTAGTTCCCTGTGTAACAATATACTGTTATGGTTTGACCTTTCGCTCCAGTTTGCTTGATATCTTTCCAAAATAGAGGAATGTCCCATGTTGAAATCATCACTGTCGACTAGTTTTTGTACATCAACAGCCCAAATCTAAATGACTGTAATATTAAAGGCTGTTCACCTCAAGTGAATGCATTCGATCTCCTCTGTCACAGGCATGGAGGAGGTCCTCATATCCATCTCATCCACAGTCTTACTGGGGGCGTACGATGACTTCCAGCGCAGGAGTACAATCTTTTTCAGGTACTTCACTGTGTTGTTCTTGACGGTCACAAAACAGAAAGTATTTATCATGCTGTTGCTCATGGCAATGCACTCGATGATGTAGAATGCCACCAGTGAGTTCTTCTGGCGGGAGATGAGCGTTGGGTGGAAATCCCGTAGGATGGTGAAGCCGTAGTACGGGGCCCAGCACAAGATGTAAGCCGTCAAAATCCCGATCAGGACCATCACCGTCTTGCGCCGACAACGCAGCCTCTTCCTGATCTGCTCCGTCTGGAAACCGGGGACGTTTTTGAACCAGAGCTCGCGGGAGATTTGTGCGTAACACATCGCCATGACAATAACAGGCCCGACGAACTCCACTGCAAAAACAAACAGGAAGTAGGATCGGTAGTAGGCTTGCTGGTCCACGGGCCAGATCTGAGCACAGAAGACTTTGTGAGTGGTGGAGGTGGTGCCGCCATGAGGGTACTTGGTTTCAGAGGCAAAGTAGGCAGAGGGAATCGATATCAGGATGGGAACGATCCAGACTCCCGTGATCAGGCAGTAGGCGGTTTGGTACTTCATACGAGGCCTGAGGGGATGGACGATAGCCATGTACCTGGAACAACACACACATATTGTTCCAAAGTGAAGACCGGGAATAAACAGCTAATGCAATACAATCAGACTGCACTTTTTGAGTAGTTTGAGTGCTTTGTGAAGTGAATAGATTAGGCTCTCAGTCACTCATGGAAAATTCAAGTTTAATTCACAGTGCTCCATTATTCAATGAACTGAATTTTTTATATTGGTAGAAGGTCATTTTTATCAAGTCAAACAGTATAGAGACTTATTGCTACTTTAGGCACAATCTCTAAAAGCTAAAGGTAACTAATGCATAAACCAACATCAAAATGTAAGTTTTCCATGCCTTTTAGATCCATATCTTATACATACATTTCATATCAGACATAACTTGCAGTCAAACAAATCACTGTATTAAATTTAACTTAATAATCTTTAATATTATTTACAACAAATGCATTTTTATGATGTTAAAGATCATGTTGCTCCGCCACTTGTTCAGACACTTAAGTTTCATGTATGCTATATCAATCTATACTGGGGTTAAAAAAAGACAATCTTGAGCTAAATGTCAACTAAGCTTTTTAATTTGTTGAGAAAGCAATACACGTTCTTTAAATGTTTCAGTTAATAAATTACTAACATTATCAAGTATTTTAGATTTTTTTCAAAAATTCTGCAGCATTACAATTTACAATACATCAGAATACGCTTTGGATTTAAATATGCAGCCCATGTGCCACATTCACGACCACCGTCAAAGAGGGAAATTTTCAATTAACTTGGCAGCAGGCCTGTGGATTCTCCATAGCAGGCTGCGCTCAGTAAGCTGTTGTTTGTGGTTAAGACGAGGAAGCTGACAAAATGAAATTAAATGGGTGAGCACGTTTAAAGAAAAAAAAATTCTATGCCACATTAAACACTCATTATCCAGCCGTCATGTCACATTTAAATTGCCTTACTAGGCTTCTCAACATGTTTCTTTGTGAACCTGTGGCTGCCGTGTGCAGTCATGCATACAGCTATGTGTCTCCACATATACGTGTGTGAGATACAAGGCAGTAATGAGACATGTGGAGGTGTTGGAGATTGCGTTCTGGAGACCTGTGTTAGCTAGAAGTCAGTGTTTCTATTTTAGAAGTTTTGAAAACTAAACTTTTTACAGAGTGGATAGTCAATAAAAAGTCAATCATTATTATGTTGAGCCAAAGTACTCAAGTATACCACAAGGAAGGCAAGAAATCAATAGCCATTTGAAATCACTAAGACTTTCATCAATGCTTACAAAACCCTGGATGTAGGGTCTACGCCTCTTCCAATGCAATCATAGTCTTTAGCATCATTTATCGGGCTTTGTTACTCCCCGGGGCCTTTCAGTTTCTGTGAAGAAACCCCTTTAACTGCAGATGTAAAATCACAGTTGTTAGTCATCACAAGATTCAGGTGACTCAGTAAGCAAGCGTGCACAAGACTATGTTAAATTAAATCCAGCCACAATTGATTGAATTATTTAGACCTGTCCTCCTCTGTGTCCTTTGTGAAAAATGTGTGTATCTGTGTTTCTTCCACCTTTAAATTATCTGAATATGCTCATTGATTAAAAAATAAATACTTGCACATTTCTCTAAACTATGTGACTTGCTTTTATGGGCTTTCATGTCTTATTGAATATCGCTGAATCCATTTGGATGTAAACAACATGATTTCCTGTCGGTGTTTGATGCATGTTTGAAGAATATTGCAGCCTGTGCCAGAGGGGAACTAAAATAGATAACGCAGCTGCAACAGATGGATGAGGATATACAGATTAAACATGACAGGATATCTACCTGTTGCATAGTGCACAGAGGAGCAAAGGAACAGTTTCAAGATAATTGCCCAACAATGACTCAATGTATGTTTTTACACTCCCACTGAAGCAGCCTTGATAGTGTGCACTAACACAAATCTTTTATATTGATAAGTTGTTTCAAGACTTGAAAGGAAATTAAAGGATCATCATTGATAAAGTATATCTTCTTCAGTTTGAATATAATAAGTAGATAATAGGGAGTAGAACCACTGAGATTAAACATATACTTACTTGGTAAGAAAAAGCAACAGGTTACATTACTCGTTACAACAAAAAAGTAATCTGAGTACTTTCATTACCACCCAACACTGCCTGCAAAGTTATTGTTTTTTAAGTCCAAACAGTTATCAAGGATAACTTATCATATGGTTCTGTATAACAAACCATCTGGTGCGTCATGTTATAATTTTTGTTCAAAAGAGCACTTATGATTATATCTGATGCCTCTAAAAAAACAGAAACGGAAAGACAACAAATGACTAGAATGTAATATCGACAAAGATATCCAAAGACCTGATTTATGTGGTCTTTGTGATGCCCTTTGAGGAGAGCAGAGATATAAAATCATAAAAGCATTATTGATTGAAATCTCTGTAGACTTCTTGCCTTTTTCTGAGAAGCCAGGGTTTATTGGATTGCGCGAATAAACATAAAAATAAAACACTCACCTGTCAAATGCAATTGCAAGCAATGCATTTGTGGAAACGTAGAGTGACACTGTCCGCAGATAGTTGACAGAGGCACACAAGACTAATCCATGATCCCAGGAGAGCTGTTTCACCACATAGTAGTCCACCAGGAACGGGCAGCACACCACTGCGACGATAAAGTCTGAGATGGCCAGGTTGGCGATGAGCAGGTTGGTGAGGTTGCGGAGCTTCTTGTAGCGTGTCAGTGTGGCGATAAAGATGAAGTTTCCAAACCCACAGACGAGCATGATGCAGACCAGCACCATGCCGATAACTATGGTGGCCACGAAGAAGGCCTGGCCCTGCGTGGTGTCTGGGATCTCATCGGGAGGGATGCCGTAGTCCATATCATAGCTGTCCATGTAGTGGTCCAACTTGCCTGCTGGGAGACTCTCCTGCACGTCTGTATAAGCTGCTACCATGTGGCTGATGTTGGAGTCCCCCATTTCTTAGCACACACTTTTATTATAATTAAGAAAAAATGGTAATTGAGACCAATTTGATCCAATAAATTTGGTGAGAAATTAAACCTTTTGGTTCATAGTGGCAGTGTTCCTTGAAACCAGCTTATTTATTTCATTGTTTGTGTGCAGATGGAAATTTGAAGAGGCTGAATCTTCTTTGGAAACAGCAGCACATCTTCACCTGGAACAGAAAGTTCCCAGCTCAGCATTACTCATGCAGGGTCAGGATTCATGGCGACAAAACAAATTACGTGATCTCAGTGCTTCAGGCGCAATCATGCTGGCGCGTGTGACATTTCTTTAATATTTTGTGATTTTAATGGGTAGGTTCATTCCACCTAGGCAAGGCCATGTAATTTATGAGGACCTTGTCACAGCAGCAAACCAACGTCACAGTCTAAGTGTGATGACAGGGATGTGATTTACAGCAAAAGTGACTCACTTAACTCCGTCTACAAGCATATGAAGTGAAGAATAATAATACAATATAAAGCCAATTAGAAGAATAAAAATAATACATTAACCACATTACACCTATCTGTATATTTATACAGTAGCACAAGGACATTTGGTGCACTTATATAATAAAAGAGGGGCAGACAAAGGAGAGACGGTGATGATGTTCTCAAAAGGATTTGACCCACGATCTCAAAAAGCTTGGTTTTACAATCATTAATGTGATCTCCACTTGAGAAGTGCTTCATTAAAACAAATGAAACAAAGTAATGTTTGAGATCATTAATGGGCTATTATTCATGCAATACCATGAAGAAATTAGTATCTGCAGAACAAGAAGCAATTAAGGCTCTGCTATAGTTTATAAAACCTAACTCGGCTCAATTAGGCTGCAGGGGGTCTTAATATGGAGCATTAAGCTGTTAGAGATTATCATTATCCTGGAGGGAGATCACGGTCTGAATTTAAATCCATGGAGTAAAAATAACACGCTCAAAATATAGATTTATAGATGACAGAGACGCTTTCTCTTTCTTTATCATAACAGATATTAATGTGTAATGAGTTTCCTGAAAATAAAAAGCAGTGAATTGAAACAAATATTAAAAGACACTTACCAGCAAACGTTGCAGTAGCTCTCAGGACTTTTGCTCACTGAATAATTAAAAAGACTGTAAATGTGCGCTGTGTGTCATGTGTGAAGCCGAGCTGTATTCTTAGACGGATACAGTGAGTGCTGACAGAAGGTCGCTCCTCCAGCCTCCCTGCACATCGACCCGAGCTGCTGTCACTCCGCTCTGCTCTCTCTTCCGGAGAGCTTCGAAGAAGAAAAGAGAAAAAGTTGCGTCTGTTTCTCTTGAGCCTCAAGTGAGAAATGCGAGGACGGAGCGAGGAGGAGGAAGCACGGGAGGTGTGACAGAGGCACGTGCGCGTGTACGGGTAAGTGTTCACAAGGGCTGAAGCTGTCACCGGCTCTCCGTAAATACAGGTGCACCAGAGCTTCTTTTTTCTTTTTTCTTTTTTTTTTTTTACAATAAAGGCTTATTAACGTTTGACAGGAAGACTGACATAATTAGAAAGCAGGGATTTCTAAAAATAGCATTCACAGGCTGTTACTCCTTAATTGTATCATGTCTCTACCAGGTGATAAACTCCCTGCTCACGTCTCAGTCATATAAATGTACTGAGCCTGTAAAGTCTAAAAGGTCATGTTTTTTTCAGCTTGTGCAAGCAACAACAACACTTGTTCTCACGAGATAATGAGTCTAACATAGAAGGAACTTAAAGGGTCATACAAACAACTATTTAGCATTTAAAAATGTAGGGTAATGGCGTCCTTATCAGGGAATGAAGTCGTGTGTGTTTTTCTGCTCTTTGTTGACAACAAAAAAACACTAATTGTTGTGGTAGCTGGTCACACCGTGTGTGCATCTGAGTCCTGGTGTGCGTCCCACTTCCACTCTGCACTGCTGTATGGCAGTTATTGCTGATAACGCCTTCACACATCACAGTGTAACTGCAGTAGCTTTATCACCACCCACTTGTTGCTGTACAGTTATTGCTATACTGTTAGCTCTGTCCCCATCGTTAGCTGCTGCTGCCAGAGAGGCATGTGCAGGCAATCAATATGCTCTAAAAATGATGTGTACAACCCACTTTAAAGCAGCTATAAGGAACTTTTAACTGGTTATTAAACATTGATGCCTCTTCATAAGCAAACAAGACCACCATTTAGCTATTTCTGTACAATTTTTCTGCCATGGTGCCATCATGTCCACGAACCTCCTTCAGCTCGGACTCCAGGGAGCGACCAGCCCAATGTAAACCGATTCAGATCCAGCCTGGCTGCCACCTTCAACCTTCAGTCAGTCTTTCACTGTGAAATTATTTTTTGTCCTATGCGATGCTTTTTATTGTCAGTTAAAGTGTCGAATTAGCTGTCACTTTCACTCTCATTTGCGTGAAATTAAGATATTATAACTTTTGACTTCTTTTTTTCTGGTCAGTTCCATCTGGACCCCACAATGTCTTGCAAAGCAATTTGCTCCTGTTCCATTGAAAATGAATGGGGGTGAATGTGAGTTGTACCATAATCAATGTGTGCCTGTGAAAGTACATAATTTTCATTTTAGAGAAATAATAAAAGGAGAAAATAATATTGTATATTTCTGCTTTCCTACAGTTGTACATCTTTACTTTGCATCCTACCAGGACTTTTGTGAAAAAAAGGGGAAAAAAAGAAAAGAGAAAAATCTACATTTTCAACTTTAATGTTCCATTATTGTAAGTGGCTGAAATGGTGACATGTTGTAAGTGTCCGTTGGGGTGGGTTTTCCTTCAATCGCCTGGTAGTACATCGCAATCACCATTTACATTACAAACACATCACAGCATCTAACTTAAGGGGTTTTTTTCATCTCCATTTGTAAGTGCTCTCCTCTCTGCCGTTTAAAAAGAAAACATGTTTGATATTCATACTGATGGCTGTTACTGACACTGATTGCTTAGTGCTTTGGGGGAGTATTGGATGTCAGGCAAATCTTTGATCATAATAACTATGTCTCATTTTCTGCTGTAAAAAATGCTTAAATTGGAAATTCTTTCCATTCTTAATCAGTCTTTTATTGGCTTAAGTGGGTTGATGATTAACTGCAGTTCCTTGAATCTACAGGTTTGATTAGCGAGATTGATGATCTTTTTCTCTCTCCTGTGTTCCGGTTGGCGGTCAGTGTATGAACGGTCAGAGCTGAGGAAAGCTGTCACCACCTTATCTCTGTGGCTAACCATGCAGAACAGCAGGTGAACAAGCACTGGCAGCAGCACTGATGACTTCTTAGGATCAATTCTTTATTGTGATGGAAAGCTAGCACTACTGAGTTTTATATCGCCTCTGACAATTATCTGTCAATAGCGATGAAATAGCTTTCTCTGTCCTCATCTTAAGAGATGGCAGACATAGTCACTACAATTTAGACATAATAACAAGAAACACGACTCCTTCATTCATCTACAATTGACAGAGGAAGATAACAACAGTAGCTCTTCTCGGCAGCTTGAACATTTCCACCCCAGAGCTCAAAAGAGATGAGACAACTGCCTTTGCATGTTTCTGTTAGTTTTTATTACCCTCTAAATACTACGGGCTACTCGCTCCACCTCGCCAGTGTCTGTCACTGTAGCCCAGGAGCCCTGGCCAGCAGGATAAACACTAGGCTTTCATTTCCAGCCCTCGACAGCTCTCTAATCTCAAACGGGCCTCGGATTTACTGCCACTCGTAATGATGAATATGGTTTTGAAAAAAGGCAGGCAGTGTGATCCTGGTGTTCTCTCCTCAGCCGTGGAGAATGCGCACAAGACCTGTGATGTACAGCTTCTGTTTGAAGGTGGAAGGATGGTAAAGTACTTTATTGGTGACAATGTTATAGGGGAATAAACAGCAGTGAAACGGAACTCATACAAATATATATTTGGGGTTTAAATCTCAAGAGAGGCAGTCTGTTTTGGCATAGTATCAGTTGTATTGTGGTCTAGTATGATTCATTAAAGGGGACCTATTATGCTTTTTCTCTTTTTTTGTCATTTACATACTGTTACAATGTCAGATTTCATATTATGTATGACGCAAGCGTAAAATACCGCTGTAAGCGTATAATATACATAATCCCTGTAAGCGACAATTCTTCACAGTTTTTCTACTGTTGGCTTGAGCTCAAGTACGCTTGCAGTGGATTTCTATATTTGGTCACCTGCTCCAGGCCCATTACTGCAGCATTTAAATTACTTACACTGCTACATGTAGCTACATGCTAACATCAGGGAATCTCTCGGTTGCTGATGTTGCTTATTTCGTCCCAATTTTTGATCACATTTCTGCCAGAACGTGTTTGGTTGTGTATTTTATGGTTTCGAGGCTTTTATTGCAAATTATGCACGGCAGAAATTTCTACTACAGTAAATTATTCTGACTCACATAGCGACATGCTAACATCAGAGAGTCCTGTATTCTTTGTTGAAAAGTGCTGTTGTACTCAGTTACAGTCATTCCCCGGCTGTAAGACGGATGCTACAAAGGAAACTGTTTAAGTATAAACCAGAATGATTTAGATAATGTGCATAATGTGCATTTCTTTATTATTCGTTTGTTCTTTCTGTCTCAACATGTAAATGCATGCAATACATGTAAATTGTGTGGCAGAAAGTTACTAAATATTAAGGGTTTACTTGCTTCTGTGGTGCAGAGGGGTGTATTAATATGCTTGTGGGAGTCTTTCTTAGTATTCAAATCACAGAAATACACATGCTTGGCTTGTGACTCTCTTCCAAATCAACAGGCTGCAGGTTAAAGGTGACCTTCAGCATCACTGCACATTTCCTCTTGCCACTGTTCACAATGAGGAAAAGGATTTCAAACCAATTTCACACCGAAATGCCAGTGACATACCAGTGCATGGCATGCATTATGTAATATGTGCAACTACTATGTTCTGGAGGTATGCTTTGCCCCAGTGTGCTTAATGTCTGAAATCACTGCACATACAGACATGGTGATTGATTCAGGGATGGCATCCTTGGAGAGATGGCTAATAAGGTGGACGGATCTTTCCCCTTCTTGGTACTGTGGGAAAAGCTAAGTACTGCATGCTGAACAAGAGAATAGCGTAGCGAATGTCATTTCAAGCTCTGCTTTTTTCCCGTCTTTTCAAGTAGAATATGTATGGTATGTGTTTGATATGCCACGTGTGGTTACCATAATCACTGGGGGATATGAGTCAGAGGAGGGTTTTGACTGTATACATTTCATGTTTTTCATCATAGTGTCTGTCGATTGCACTTTCAGAGATATTTTCTTGACAAGCTATATACATTTGCTCATTGTGTACTTGGTAAAACTAATGCAGATAGGAGAAGGAGAAGGGCATTGAATGTGCAACATTGTTATGTTTTGGCAACAAAACTACTTGGTTAATTTAAGGAAAAGATCACCATATGGATGGAAATAGGTATATTGGTCACAAATATGAGGTCATATGTGAGTAAAGTGGCCAAAGTAAATAAGTCAACGTCGAATTGTTGGCCTGAATTAAAGTCCTGTTTGTTTGACCCCGTCCTCCTCCCTGCTCATGGACTTTCTCTTTACACTATGTCACCTGTTTACCTTTATTGCTGCAGCCTGAAACGACAAGCAATAAGCATAATATGCAGAGTGATAACATACAGAACAACTGAAGATATTTGCATGTTAATCTCTGCTATTTAGTGATACTGTATCTCTGGTCACATTTATTATAACTGTGAATGTGAAAGAAAAACATCCATATATTGTTGGAACAAGACATCACCTATCTGGCATTATTATGAATCCATTGCAAAGTATTTGTTTAGTAGCTTATTTTTTATACAGCAGCTTTACTGTCACAGTCTGCCCTGAAGCTGTGGGCTTTGCTGTGGCCAAAATATGCTGAAATGCTGATGTGAAGCCATTTGACGTGTGTTTCATTCAGCTGTTCTACAGACAGCTTGCTGGATCTGTCCAGAGGGACGTTTTGATTGACCTTGTACCACTGCAGCCTGCAGAGAGTGAGCCAGAGCAGAAGTTCTGCTGTTGCTTCCTTGTTTTTCTATCAGCCTCCCTTACTCTCACAGAACATTGCTCTTTCTTGTTATTGTTCTAAAAAATTAGCTTAGGAGCCATCACCCCAGCAATATTTAAACTTTGCAACATGCTTTGCATTTGAATGTGGGCTCTTTTCTCTGATTGTTTCTAGTAAATTCAAACAGACAAAAGGATTCAAACTTTTATTCATATTTAGAGCAGGACTCTACTTTTAGTTTTAATTGTACATCATTTTCTACTCATTGTGTGTTCTTTTTAATTTCATTTTATTAATGACATACTTAATGTCATTATGTATGATCTCCCAGGATGCCCTGCTTCCTGCTTTTCACCAAATATGAATACATTTCTGTAATTAAGGGCACCTTATCTAATGCTTTGAGCTTATGAACCCAAACACACTTTGTAAACTTGTCAACAATTGTATTTGTTTTCAGCATACATTGTGTCAACACTTAGCCACTTCTGGCAGCGATAGTTCTCCACAGTCCACACAAACTGCACTGCAGGAAATTTCCCCTCTGTCCTGTGGTGGGCCGTCATCCAATCTGCCATATCAAACAGGGATCTAGAAAGCAGCTGACTAAGAACCAAAATAATGGTGTGCGACCACCCAGTGCTTTCGCGGGCCAGCCAATTGTTTGTTTTTGTGGTTCTGCTTTGTCATCAACAGCATGGCTTTTCTAATCTCTGCCACAAAGGCAACAATAAACCCTGGAAGGCCCCAGGCTCGCAGCACGCGCGGCCACAGCTAGGGGGAGGTTTTGGGGGCTATTTCGCCAGCAGCCAGTGCTGTGCAGCGTTTAGTCTAGCATGAGACAGCCAAGGGTGAGCACCCGAGTTTTCACACAATAAAGGTGCTGAAGGGGACCAAGCACTCCGGGGATACCACCAACCCACAGGAGGGAAGCGTACCACCATGTTCAAGACCAGCTACCTGCACGAGGTGCGCAAGGAAAAGTATGAACGCTCAGATGTCTTCGACGAGGAACCTATGGACTCTGAGTCCTCTGCAGGCATCTCGGCCATCCAGGGCTGGGAGAGCCTTCAGGAGCTCAACAGCCGCTTTGCCCGGTACATCAACAGAGCACGAGTCCTGGAGCAGCGCAACGCCGTGTTCCGCAAGCAGCTGGAGACGCTGCAGCGGATGGAAGAGGCCAGCGGCTTAGAGGAGGCCTTCACAGAGCAGACTGAAGTCAACAGGCGGCGCATCCGGGAGCTGTCCTCCGACCACTCCAAGCTGGAGCGAGAGCTGAAAGACGCTTGCCGCATGCTGGATGAATTCACCAGCAAGTAAGAGAGTGATGAATTGATCCTCTTCAGAGATGGAAGGAGTAGAAATGTATGTTCTTGGAAATAAGAGGAAGTGATAAAGAACCATAAAGGCACAGTTCACCCCAGCATCAAAAATATATATTTTCCTCTTACCTGCAGTGCTATTTATCAGTTTAGGTTGCTTTGGTGTGAGTTGCAGAGTGTTGAAGTGTTATAGATGTCTGCCTTCTCTACAATATAATAGATGGGCACTCAAAACCCCAAAAGAAAAATAATTCAAGAACTCAGACTGCTGTGATGGAACTAAAAATAAAATATTTGCCTCAAGTAAAAGTAAGAGAGATTGCTGTTGAGTTCTTGGCGTAAAATGTCCCTTGAGGATTAAAGAAGTGAAGTGAAGCATATAATTGATACTTCTCAGAAAAGCAGCAGGGAAACTGAAAATGAATCATCAGGTTGTCATACAACTGGCTGAAAACCCCTTGTATTCTAAAAACTGTGACATGTTTGGTTATCATAAAGCAAGATTGTGAATAAACAAGGACTTGACATAATGGTTATTTAACGATCAGCTCACATGAATCTAAAGAGCCCAAAACAAAGCAAAATGCAACAATTCTTTCCAGAAAGAATCTCCATGTAATTTTGGTAAACCCATAGAAAACACTGTCTTCAGTTCTGATAGGGACTGTTGGGTACAAATAGTTCTAGAGAAAACTGCTCACAATGAGTAAACTTTTTTCAATGCTGTGAGCACGACAAAAGAAAATCCTTTGAATTCAGTCGTATTGATGTAGTGGCAGGAATCACAAAGGCAGAAGTCTCAAACGTGGGCTTCGACATGGAAACATACCATTCTTTTTAATGAACCAACTCTTTAATTACACCTACCTACCAATAATGTGTAATCAGCTGTCTGCAGGCGGCAAGGCCTCACATTATTGACTGAGATTGGTTGCACAGGTGTTGCGCTTCAAGGACAATATAAATTTGTTTTCTGTTCTGTCTCACTGCGTGCACACAACACAAACATGCAATAAGGTGCACAGGATGCTTTTACCTGAACCTGCTTTATATTGTATAACGTATAATTGAGATGTTTCGTCTTTCAGATACAGAAATGAATGTGACTATCAAGAGCAGCTACGGAGCACACTGGAACAATTAAACAAGGTACGGTATGGATTCAATTATAATTTATACCCAATTATCAAATGCATGTGATGAGACAGTATAAAGTTTAAGTAAACAATTATGAGAAGTTTTTGAGTACATTGCTTTTGTTACATTTTAGACTCATTGACTGAAAAAAAGTTTTTATTTGTGCAAAAGTGTGAAAATGGCAGAATATAAAATATTTAACACAATTAATTTGGATTGAACACACCACAGAGAGCCGAAGTGGTTTTTAATGGCCAGTGTGACACTGAATTGATTTCACGCTCTCTTAATAAACTCATTGCACTTTAATTGGGTCCCCGATTGTTGTTTGTATTTCTCTTCTCCTGCAGGAGGCTGATGGGGCTCTGCTGAGAAACCTGGAGTACCAGATCCAATCACAGTTCCTGCAGGACGACATCAACTCCACCAGAGACCGACACAAGAAGGTCAGTGGCGTTGATGGTGAATTATTAAAAAATGAGCTCAACTAAAAAGGAGAGTTATTGCCAAGTTATTGCAAACCTTGACATATTAATGAAGAAAACTATATTTTTTTTAACTCCGTAAACACATATATTTAAGTAGCTAAGATCTTTTATTATAATTTTAATGCATAGAGTGGATATTTTGGAGAAACAAATGAAGCTGGTTGCTAGTTAGCATTTTGCAGATAGATTAGTGAAGACCATTTGGCATCTTCCTAAATATGTTCTATATCTTTATAGATATAAAATGAATCAAAAAAAATAGAAAAAATGTTTATTATGAATAAAAGAAACAAGTATGTGTTGTGACCTATTAAAACATTCTTTGACTGATATTGCACGTCTGGATATTGCATAAGTTGCAGTGACCTGTATACAAATTATATGTGGAGGATATATAATAATGAATATATACAAAGGTGTTTGAAGATGTAAGGAGATTGTAAAACAGAAACGCAGTGTCCCATATATATATATATAAAAGTGAAGCTTGTTTTGTTGATGGGAGGACAATTCATGTGGCTTACTGGTTCTCTCACAGTGTATTCTCATTTACCAATAATTGGAATATAAATGAACAACAGAGAGACAGAATTGCAAATTATTATTGGCTGTATGCTATAATGCTATAATTATGTGTAATCAGTCTATTTTTTTAATATAATTATGCAACTTAGCATTAATAAATAAAAAAGAATACTATACAGAAATGAATTGCTTTGTCAGTGGCCGAGAACAGAGTGTCCTGTGTTAATGTATACAGGCAGTGATAGTGAACAATCACTCACAGTATAGGAATCATTATCGACTGCTTTCCAAAACTGGTCCTGTAAAAGCCATTCACTGAGAAATGGCTTCAATAATTCTCTTCAGAACAGTTTATTTCTCTGACATGTTACAGCCACTGCATTTTAAAATTGTGCCTGTATTGTTCTTTTTGACACTATCTTTGATCTCAGGATGGCAAATTGTGCATGGATGAACTCTCAGTCGGTGGAAAGCCCTGATCCACATGAAAGAAAATTCCAAAAAGTATTTTAGACAACTGTGTTTGCTTTTTCTTCCTGTTGCTTTTGAACAAGTCCTGGCCTCAAGCTGCTACTCCTCAAATGACAAGGCACAAAACCTTACATGGGCGCCAAAAGTGCCTAGAAGGCTTTTGCAACATTTTATCTTCTGTGGTGTGAGAGTGGAAAGGATAGCCGAGAAAATGTAACACTGCTCTTCACAGGTATTGACATATGACAGCAAAGCACAGAGCAAAGACAAAAACTAAAATATTTCCTTCTGTGCAATAGAAATGTCTTGACGGTGCAACACAGCGGCCACAAAAGAGCCTTTTACATAATGCATCAGGCATACTTTCCATACACTTTCCTGCCTGCACAATGACTTCCTTTTTTATTTTCACACAGTGCTTTTGATGATGAATTTATCTGTGACTCCGCAAAACTGAGATAGCCTGTGAAAGGGCACTGCTGTTACTTTATTATGTGGGAAAGAAAGAATAGGGAGTCAACTCGCATGAATAATGGGGCTTATGGTCCTGAGCTTTGAAGTAGCCCTCTGGTGAGAGGAAATGTATCTCTGCTTTATTACTGACTCTTGTACAAATGGATTTTTAAAGAAACTCCCTTTGCTGTAAAAAAAAAAAAAAAGAAAAAAAAGAAAAAAGAAAAAGTATATTTATAAATATATTTCAGCTAAATTAAAGCCTTTTATTGGATACTTTAACTCTCTCACCCGAGTAAATAAAATAAATAAGTAAATAGGCAGGAGGTTTTCTGAGCAGAGCATGAGGGATTAGCTTCAGGATGTTCTTCCTTTTGCTGAGTCATTTATTTTATGTTTTCCTTTTTAAACGATCTTCTTTCTACAGAACCTTGCAGAGATCCAGACCTATGTAAACATTCTACAGCAAATCAACCAGACACTTCCCCTTGCACCCAATGTGTCAGTGGGCATCTCCGAGGTGAGGTCACTAATGTTGTTGTGTGTGTGTGTGTGTGTGTGGGTGTGTGTGTGTGCCTGGTGCAGTCCCTGGGGGGGAGGAGATGGTGTCTGCATGTGTGTGTCAGCCCTGGCTACGTGATCTGGTTGATGAGGTTACTGGCGTCTCAGTCCAATTGGTTCCCTGTGCTTGAATTTGTCCGTTACACATTATATACGTGTTTGAGTGTGTACAAATACACACTGTCCACCGCACAGGTTGACAGAGCCGCAGATAAAGGGTGTGAGGACACATAATGAAGCAATTTTCCAGGAACAGTGCCATAGTGACTGGCATTTTTACAGCAGATTGCAATTTTGTTTATCCAAACATTCCTCAGAGACAATGCAGCTCTGGATGCAGAAATGGCTTAATTGGTTGGGTTATCTCAGTGGGCTCGGATAAAGAGTCACAGCTCCTGGCTGCTGTGCTGTGGTGAAATACAGTGAAAAGATGAGAAAGGTCAACAAGGAGGGAGATAATGTTATGGAGATATAGTCCAGTTATATTTATAGCACATTTTACAAATGGGGACCTGATTCAAAACATGGAGAAATGAGTAGTAAGTTGTTCCAGCAACTTTAACCAAACCCCTTTAATATCACTTTCTATATATCTATTGAGGAATACAAAATAAACTATATTGCAACCAACTTTTCAAAATGTTCTATATCAGATGCATTCTTTCTCAACAAAGGTTAGACATCCCTTATGGAGACAAGAAATGGCAGCAGTTATGAGAAATGGCTAGGCTACTGTATATGATCTACTGACCTTTCCACACCCCGAATGCCATGATAGTGGATTACATTTTTTTGCAAGCTAAAGATAAGCTAGTTTGCTCTGCATCATTATTACTAGCACAAACTACTTAAAGCAAGCTCACAACTTTTTTGAAGTCAAATCCATATGAAAAACAGAGAACCTGTGCCAATTTGTTAGACGATTAAACCATAATTGCTGCTTTTAAAAGCATTAGCCCCGTATAGCATATAGTGCTCTGTTTTTCATCCCATTACAGCAATATTTACTGTAAGTTGGCTGATTAGTGGGGAAACATTTCCATCAAATTAACATCCATAAATCTATTTGACATTATTTAGTTTACATAGCTATGTTCATTGGCTTTAAGCTTGAGTCTTTAATCAAAATGTCATCCTAATTTAACTTAATTAGCCCAAACTCATGCTCTTTTAACAGACATGATCTAGCACAGGTGTGGCTAATTACATGACATTTAGTTTAAGTATTTAATTCCCATTATAGCAGGGTTATTCTTTGGTTTGATTTGATATGATTTGGAGAATCAAAACTTCTTAATGTATTATGAGCTAGAAATACCAAGTGTTACCTGTGAAACTCCTACGACAGCCACTAACCGTTTCTGATGAGTGAACACTTTACTTCAATAACTCAGGAGGTCGCTTTTAAAGAGCAGTACTGGATAGAAAATTCACTGCTTTCAGCAACACAATTGTAACAGTTCCCTAAATTAAAGAAAATCAAAGGAGTGAGGCTTTTAACACAGTGAGAATTGATGTCATGTGAGTCTCTCTCTGTGTGTAACCTTTCTGCTGTTAAGACACATGTAGTCTTCATGTTGTCATCGATTTGTGCTTCATTTGTAAAGGAACAAGAGAAGCTGCTGGCCCAGAGGAAAGTGCCAGGGCTGCAGAGTCAGCTGGAGGAATATAAGAGCGCCCTCTGTCAGCTGCAGGCCCAGAAACAACGCCTACAGACTGAGGTAGGTCACCATGACAACAGGAGGTTCCAGGTTTGTTCCATGCATTTTTTTTAACCACCAAGTCAATATTGACAGATAGACATTGAAGATATCTCAAAGGAATGAGGGTGTATTGTCATCAGTAGAAAGACAACACTAAGATTAGTTCAATTTCCAGTTCTCTGTTGTGAGCTACTTATTACTGAAAAAAAGTTGTACATTTTTGTAAAATTATCATTGAAAATTCTGCAGAGTAGATGAAACAAAACATTTTTGGCAAGTTTGCTTTAAAAATGACTTGAACTATTAAGTGAGAAATACAATTTCCCCTTTTTCTGTCAATTGACGAATAGATTAAAAAACTGTTCAAGTCCGCCCTAAAATTTTGAGTAAAACACACAAGCATTCTGTTCAGAGGATAACTAGGTATTTAGTGATATAAATATAAATATCCATACAATATTGAAAGGAAAAAAATGCAATGACAAAAAAATCTAAAACAAATGTATACAGTTTAACATGATATAAAACGGCGAAAATCAGGAAATCTCCACATTATAGAGGCTGAAAAAAGTACATGGAAAAGTACTTCTACGATGAAATTATCAAAATATTTGCCATTATTTTTCTGTCAATGGACTAGTGGACGAATTGTTGCAGTTCTGAGCAAGGCATTAAAAAGCCCTTTACTCTGCAGCCCTCTTAATGTTGTACTAATAGCTGGAAGCCACAGAAGCACCACTAGATGTCAGCAATGACCGCCCTATGACAGAGAGGTAGTTAATGAAGTCAATGTTTCCGCTTACAGAATAAGAACCACATGACTGCTTCACTTTAATGGAACAAAATACCACACAATTTAACCTTGTGCATTGATTTTCAAAGTGAATTTCCCTTTTTTTGCTTGGCTGCTTTATCCCTACAGATTTTGACCAAAGACAAATCTCTGCTATTTGCCCAAATGATTCTCTTCACTCTGCGTATATATATGCATATGTATACTGTTTATCTCTCATATATTATTCACAGGTTAATATTAAAAAGGGAAGAGTTAACCCCCGTGTTAGACACAGGGTATTAGGTATTATAAATTATATGCATTGCACTGTTAAAGGCCCCTGTCATTTCTGAAATCAGTCCCTCTTCTCTCAGACTACAGTGTTGGAGCAAACCATCAAAAACACACAGGAGAGCTACGACGACGAGATCCAGATGTACAACGAGAAAATCGAGTCTCTGCGGAAGGAGATCGAGGAAGCGGAAAGGTCCCTTGAGAAGTTCACCAGTGAATGTCGCCACCTTGCCATGTACCAGACCTCCCTTGAGAACGAGCTGGAGAGATACAAGAGGATCATCGAGAATGAAGACAACAGGTAGACTGTGAGACACACTCACACAGGCCTGAGTGAAGAGGGTAACTGTTCACTTCAGGTTAATTATGAAAGAAATGGCATGTGAGGAATGGAGTTCTTCACTGAAGGCTGAGATAATTGCTGTATGAAGTAAATCCAATAGAAATGTAAAGGCGGTAGATACAATTCTCGAAAAGATGTGATTATATAACATTTTTAATTACATTTATTTTATTTATAGTTGTGTACATTTGATCTACCCACATAGAGTCTAAATCAGGGATATTCAACTAAATAAATAATAAACTAATAAACAGTAATGAATAAACATTAAACAGATGCATAATTTAGCTAATAATAACTACTTTAACTTGACACCATGATTGACTCTAAACCTGTACCGTCTAAATGCTCCTGCGTGGGCTTCTCCACACGTCCGAGAAGTACGAAGGATCAACTTGTACCTTTTGACAAGCACTTCTTTATGGAAAAAAAAAGCAGTTTGTAATTTGAGTGTAGTTTTAGAATATAAACTCCTTGGTTCGTTAGTTCACATGCCATTATAACTAGGTTAATGTAGAGTGCAGGACCCGCCAGCAGGTGGCACTGTTTGAACACAAATGTTTCCTCTACAACATAAAAACAACAACAGCAAGGATGTGTATTTCCTGCCAGGTTTGCTGTATGTGTAAAGTTGCCTGTTGTTTGCTTTTTTGAAATAAACATTATTGATTTACATATCAGATATTACAGCATAGCAAAGCTGTTGAGTGCATAGCTGTTACATGGCTGACATTTCACTGCTCTGTTTCCTGCAGGTTGAATTCAGCGATAATTGGCACTCCCATTACCCTGTTCACCACTAATTACCGCTACACTCACACACCCACTGCATCAAGCAGGGGGAGAGGTAAGGGCTCCATGAGCACATCGCAGCTGGTTTACATTGACAATCACTGTTGAATGCGCATACAATCAGCTCCCGCTGGTAGAGAAAACTCTTACACTTCTTTTCCACCAACACGGAACTGGTTACGTTCCGGTTCATGCACCTAATTTTGAGCGTTTGTTTTTTTTTAACAAAAAAAAATTTGCTGGAAAAGGGGTATTAGAGAATCAGTCTCACTAAGCTACTAAAGCAATGTCTTCATTGCCTTTAATTTTGGTCTTTTCTTAGTTCCAACTATTGGACTTATGATCTTGTTTGTGTCCAGATATCACACAGGCTATCCAAGATATCACCAGCATCAAGCCCCGTCAGAAGATCCTGGCCAAAAAGGTCCTGAAGAAGAAAGAGCTGACCCCGAAAGATGTGATGGACAGTGGCCAGGAGGATAAAAATGGGGGATCTGCTGGAGAAGCTCCAGATGAGGAAATGAGGGGGATCCCATCTGTGGAAGTGGGGGAAGAGAGGGTGAAGAGAAAAGAGCAGAGGCCTGTTCTCACTGGAGTGTCTCCACAGGATGTCCCAGATGGAGCTCAAATCAGCAAGGCCTTCGACACTCTTTGTAACATCGTCAGAGACAGAATGAGGAAGTACAAGAAGCCTGAGCCCATCGCTGACTTCTACACCAAGGGTCGATATGTCCTTGTCACCGGCGACGGAAGCTACCCGGATCCATGCTTCTACACCTCCACACCATCAGCCGGTCGCATTTTTGTCACTATCAGAGATGGGATGATGCCTCCCTATGACCCTTACGGACCCATCATGCCCGCCCCTGCACCTCCAGCACCTCCAGCTCCTCAGCCTATTATCGACCCCAGGCCTCTCAGTCCCACCCTGCCTTCTAACGGAGGAGGAGGAAAGGACGATAAGGGTGGAAAAGGTAAGGACAATGGAGGCAAAGGTAAGCATAAGAACATAGAGCCTCACCCTCACCCTAAAGATCCAAGTCCAGTCCCTTCCCCCCCTGGCCCCAAAGATCCCACCGGCCCTGGGCCTCATCCCAAGAAAAGCGACAATGGGCCAAGTGGGCCCACTCCAAAGCCTGCACCCAGGGGAGCCAGCACCAGCTCCAGTTCCAGCAGCAGCACCAGCACCAGCTCTAGCAGCTATACCCCAGATGCCATGAGCTACGAGAAGCTGGAGGTGGTGGAGTCTGTGGAAAAGTACTCCAACGGCCGCAAGGTTAAAGGTTATGAGGAGACTTCCATGGTGGTCGAGACCATGATCGAGAAGTCCAGCAAGAAGAAACATTGAAACTGCCTGACATGAAGAGTGAGTCAACTCTACCAGGGTCCTACATGGTTCAGGTTCTCTAACAAGAAGACAAGACTGATAAATACCACCGTTCCTCAAGCTGCTGTAATAAAACCAATATTTTTGTCTCTGAGGCAAACCAACCATGCTTAATGACCAACTACACATTCCTGCTCTGATATTCAATGCTCTTCCATTTGCTTGCAGTCTCTGGTCTTGCGTCCAGAATACGTTTTGCTGGTTCCATAAGTACTGCTGTTGTTGTTCGACTTAGCACCCATGCTCATCCTACGAGTCCTTTACTGTCTGAAAACTTGGGACGATGAAAATTGAAGCTCCACGCCACCTATAAAAAATGAATAAGATAAATAAAAAACTGAGAAGTTGTGCCACCCTTCTGAACTCTGTCTTAGAACTCCAATTTTCCCCTTTGAGCTCATTTGTTCAATTGGATACCACTGCCTGCCCTCAGCACAATTTTGCTGTGAATTAATTTGCTTTGATATATTGAATAATAAAAAAAGATTTTAACATCTATTGATACCTTGCTCTGCTTTTTGACTCACACTTTTGCACCACACACAAATTGAAGTCATAAATCCACTTATGCATGTGTATTTTATATTACAGTATAATTATTACTCCTTGGCTTTTGAAAATGCATGAAATATTTGTGGTTTATAAGAAGAGAAGTAGGAGGAAAAGAAAACACAAAGATGAACTCAGATAAGAAAGACAGAATGAGCAAAAGGTGTAAGATAGGATCAGTGACAGAAATAAGACAAAAAATAAATGTTAAAAGTCCAAATAGAATGATAATGAAAAGAGGAACAGCACAAACTTTTTTTTAGTTTGTTCTTTAAATGCATAACTATAAAATAACAAGCATTCTCTATATTTGAGGTCACTCAAAAACACAACATTTAATAGAAAAAGTTTGGATAAAAATGATCCAAAGAAGCTGCTGCAGAGAAGAAGCTGCTGGATTGTCTGTAGCCGCAGGGGGGCAGTAGTAGTAATAATAATAAT
>CAFUXE010001069.1:799917-820781 GCA_903364295.1 Serranus cabrilla
TAATAATAATAATAATAATAATAATAATAATAATAATGATAATAATAATACAACTAAGAATTGCATCCTCATTGCTATAGCGTATTATCTTACCTTGGCATTCTTAAAAAATGTTTTAAATACCTGAATGAATCACTGATTGAATGCACCACTCTAATCAGACGCACCTGCGGCACTGCGTCACCAACAGGTGTGTTCTGGATGTAGCTAACATGCTAAAATGCTAAAATACTGGTGCTGTATCCTCCAGTGGGGATTTCTGCATTTATTGGGGAACTTTCTTACCTTCAGTCAAGTTTGTGAGGAGGACAACAGAGTCTCTTTCGGTTATGGGCCAAAGCGTTAAAAAAAACACTATTATTGTGCTTTGAGAATAACGAGTATGAATGTTAAGCCTGAAGCAGACTGAGGAGCAGGTCTTCGGGGTGCAAGAGACTCACGGAATGCCTTCCAGACAGGTAAGGACAATACACTTATAAATGTGCTTCTGTACGGAGGAGGGCGTCAGAAACCACCGCTTTGCCTAAATATTTACAGTTGTGTGTCCATGCTACGCTGTGTGAAAAAAAAACAGTCATGTGTGTTCATGGCTGCAGTTGCTGTGAGTTCTCTGCTCTTCATCCCATATGAAGTCTCAGGCTGTAGGTTTTCTTTATGTGACAAAGGCTTCTGCTTGGTCTGTCCTTGTTTACTTTTCTGTCAGTTTCTATTCAGAGGAAGGTCTATTTATATAATTCATAATCTGTCTGGTGTACAGGCTTCAAAGCGCTGTCTATAGAAACTGAACTTGTATGCCCCATTTATACATTCACCGAGGCAAAGCAGCATTAGCATTCATTTGGATGAGCAGTGTAATAATGCTGCACTTCAGCCTGTAACTTCGACGGTTGGTGCTGCCTGCTGCCTCTGCAAACAATAACAAACCCTCCAAAGAGGTGTGGGGGCACTGCAGAGTCAGGTGATGATTTTCTGTGGGTTTATCTCTAATAGCAACCCTTTTCATATTACGGTTACATGTAATGACATGATCCATCTTTAATATGAAAAAAAGTGATCATTTATAGTCTCCTGTGTATATTACAAGAGAGTTTCTGAAACGTATGGATACATTTCTCATAAAATATGTGTCATTTTTCAGAGAATACACTTTACTGCCATAAAGTCATAAAGGTCTTTTCCTACAGATTTTAAGTCAATATATAACTGAAATTTGTCATGACAGTGATTTATTGATGCTACATGTGGCACCTTTGGCAATAGCATGGTTCTATAATATGTGGAGTACCTTGTAGTAGCTCTTTTAGCCTTATTGGACAACACAGTGCACAATGAGCGAACATGGGGAAATGTGAAACTGGGTTTGTTAGGCATGTTATGGTTTGGTATCAGCTGCTTGTGCTCTCTTTTCAGACTACATTTTTGTATTTTAGAGACTGGCATGTGACTTTTACTCAGTATGTTCAGTAGTGTGTTGCAAATCACTCAAGTGCTTTTAATAAACAGCTGAATAGATTTATTATAGCATACGTCAAAGATTATGAAATATGAACTGAGGACCACAGGCTGCAAAATGAATCACATATTCCTTTCTTCGTTTATATAAACAGTGCATGTCACATAAAAATATAAACCGAAAGAAGTATCACTGCTCTGTTTGCAAGATATTAAACTTTAAATAGAATGACACAGAAAATCATTTACAGTCACAAACTGTACAACAGTTGGCAGAAGAGAGATGCAGGGCAGTTAAAGCAAGAGCATGAAGAGTGGATTATATTTGGTTTATGTACAATTATGTCGAGTGTAAAAATCAGGTGATATAGTTTGCTTTCTCTATGTAGAACAGATTATTAAAGGTTACACTTTTATTGTGATTGGATTACAAGAAACATTCATTGAAGGTTGGGGGCTAATTGGAACACTTGTTAACAAAAAGCAGAGTGGAGAGGAGGAGAGAGGTAGACAAAAGCGAGGATGGCGGGAGAGTGAGAAGAACTGAGGAGATTTAGAGGATAGAGCAAGATTTCAGAGAGGGAGAAAGTGAACGACTCGGCAACATGCAGATGAGATTTTAGTTGTTTTTACTCAGCAAGCTCTTCAGACTTCTCTCTACAGCCTCATCCAGCTCCTCCTCCAGCTCCTCCTTTTTCGACATTGCAAGTTTGGACTGATAATCACGTACTATCTGGTCTATATAAGGGGCACTTTGTGTTCCATGCAGCATGAGAGTCCACTCCTTCAGGACTCCGCGCTGTGGCTCCTCGCCCTGAAAGCCCACCTCCAGGACCCAGGTCCCGCGGGGGTCCTCGCCCCAGGTGTGGGTGGTCATGAAGGGCCACTTGTCGAAGCCCACCTTTGAGTCGTCGTCACGGGGCCTTCTGCTCAGCAGGATGGACTTTGTGCCCATGGGCGAGGTCATGTTGATGTTGAGGGCGCCGCGGCGGCTAGCGTTGACGGTAACCACCGCCTGAACGTGCTCCAGGTAGCGGACAAAGTTGTCCTTCCCCTGACAGGCTTCAGTGGTAATGGCCAGCACCAGTTTGTTGCCAGACTGGATTTTACTGGAGAAGGAGAAATAGGGTGAGCAAGTTACAAGTGTGTGGCAGAGAGACAGAGAAAAGTCAAATATCATTAAAAATGTAATAAATTAAATAAGAACATGGGCATGATGGCTTTAGGCACACCTATAGTTAAGACTGAGAGAGAGCAGGCGATAGAATTAATTTAGCATTTCAGTCAAATGACACCCCACCCTGCTCTCCTTTCAATATCTCAGCAAATAAAGTACTTGACCCAGTTTTCCTATAGAACCATCCCACCCTGACGGAGCAGCAAGCAATCATCTTTTTGAACCTGCTCCCTCATCACACAATAGCAGAGATGACTGTCATGTCTGCCTACTCTACCATGTCATTTATCACTAGTTAGGGAAAAATACTCTACAATACATGGCAATCTTTTCCATTTGGTGACACACATTTGTCACATAATGTTTTTGCCACCTCCAGTTGTAAGTGACTTTTTATACTTGGTATCCAACAGTTTTTGTCATTATTGCGCAAATCTGAAGAATAAATTGTTTGTTTGTTTGTTTTGGCCTCAGTAACAGTTTACTTACAACACTTGCACTGTAGTGATCACAAATGTTTGAGACTTTTGTTAAATAGAAATAGTATTTGTTACATAAATCATGTTCGATAGCTAACAGTTATATACATCGTAAGTTGTGAGATCAAACAGTAGTAGCAAACAAGAAATCTAAGGCCTTTTGTCAATAACTATAACATACTATATGTGTATCATGTGATGTATTGGAACTGTCTTTTCAGTCTTTTGAAAAGATCATTTTTCATTTTGTCGTGATGGGTTTGTTCAGAGCAGAGTGTAAAAGCAGGATGGTCTTGGTATTGTTGATGCTTTGTGGTGGGAAGACACACTGCTGTTCCCATCTCTTTGGTTGATGGAAAGAAAGAGTGAGAACACAGCAGGACAGGGGTGGTGGCCAAAGGCTACGAGGAGGCTTAATAACATTATTAGAGGCCGGGGCCACATCGCAGGCGGTGCAGAATGGGGCCGGGGGGGTGGAGGGTAAGCAACAGGGACTAAGACACAGAAAGTGAGTGAGACGTGTGGAACAGCACTCAGTTTGAAAAATGATTAATGGAGCACTATGCTGAGCACAGAGAGGTGAGTGCAGCGGTGATCTGCTGAGGGCTGATGAAGCGAATTACTATTCCCAGAAAAACAGAACAATTCACAGTGGGGTGTTTCACAGTAAGTTACACCCTATAATGCACGTTGAGAGATTTAAAAAAGCTGTTTTTTCTACTAACAACATGACTCGGAGCATGTGGGTTGTATGTGTTACAAGCAGGGAAACATTGCCAAGATATTTTTCCAACCACATTATCTGCTTCATATGGCCAATACTAATAAGAGAACGAATTACAAGTATTTGTTTTTGAAAAATAAGTTGACAACATATATGCACACCTGACAGTAAGGAAGGCTAAGGTCTGATGAGCAAAGATGGATGATTTAATATTATCCATAACCCTGAACAAAGCAAATCTGACAACGCTAATGCTAACACAACAAAAACAGTTTTTCTTCTCTAGTATGATATTTTTTCCTCGCTAAAATTTTGCCTTAATCTTTTAGTTTCATATGAAACCAATATCTTCTAAGTCTACAACAAGTCTATAAGTCTGCAACAGCCTCTTAGAGAAAAAAAGTGGGTTTAAGTGATACACTTTTTTATATACAGATGCAATAATATATCTTGCATCTGTAGTAAAATGTGTCCAAAAAGTCAGGTATTTTACAAAACAGCAATTACCTACCTACCTAATTTTTTCTTAATGTTGTTTTATTAGTTTTTCTTTACAATGTATGACTGTGCATACAAGTAAATGGGAGTGAATATGTTGAGATTTCATTTTTGACCCCCAAACGATTTTGTGTGCAGCAGGTCCACAGTTCCCATCAGATAATGTGCGAGGGTAATTACAGCAGTCGGTCATAGAGCAGGGAGAGGGATGCCTCTGAAGGGCAGGACCGGTGGAGATTAAAAACAACCCCACTGTGCAGTGGGGCAGCGCCTACCAGCACCACTGATAATGAGAAGTTCTCCTCCAGCTAAGTAAGCCGCAGCCAGTCAGAGCAGCTATCAGATCAATGCTGAGCAGTGTTTGCGAGCATGGCAATGTTAGTGTTTATTGCTTTTCTCTGGTGATGCACTATCATCAGAGGTGGGCTTGTTGTAATTATATCTCTACCACAATAGAGGCAGCAGAAGCCCTGTGGTGCTGCTGTGGAAACAGTGAACTGATAAAAACAGAGACCGTCTTTCTCCCGCATAAATACGACCTCTAGGAGTAATTATTATTTCAGATATTTAAGGTTTGCCCACATTTTGAGCAAAAAGCAGATGCCACTTTCTGCAAAGGAACGTCTAAAGGCACCACCACTGTGCATAATAGGTCAAGTCCTCTCCAGCATTTGCATGTGGAGTCCTCAGGGATGCAATAAAAGCCACATGACTCTGGAGGGAAGCTTCTCTTTTATCTGCCGCTGCATTCAAGGGAGACACACACATACACTTTCACACCATGTTGTCGTGACTGCATCATCTGTGCAGCACTGATTAGAGTCTAAAATAAGGAATTGGAGGTGTTGATGGTGGCAAAAAATACACACATACCGTATTCTGTCTGCTTTTTTATCTTCACCCACACATTGACACTTTCACAATGCAAGTGAAAGCTGAGGCTACACACATCTACACACATAAACATCTCCACCTTCATCCCGTCCTGGCTGCCAGTCAATGTAATTGACAGTGTTTCCAGGGGATGCCGTGCTGGGCCATTTGTGGTGCTCTAATTAGAGTGAATAAGAGGGCTAGCCGCAGGAAACCACCAGGCATCACACACAGGAGCTCAAAGCCTCAGGATGTGATGAATAGATGGCACAGCCCTTGTGAGGCGTGCACAGAGGGACAGGGGAAAGAGAGGCTGAGGAGGTGGAGAGGAAAGGATGACGGGGAGGGAGGCTGGAAGCACAGAGAAGAAAGGGAAAGCAAGGCTCTGGATGGATGAGATGTGGGGAAAAAGATAGTGTGACGCAAGGGGAGATATGGCTTGAGTGGAGAGGATCGCCTCGAAAGAAGAGGCCAGATGGACTGTTATCAAAGCACCACTCTGCCCCGAGGCCTGACAGCAGGAGCAAACATAATTGCATGTGAGAAATATCCTATGTTTAGATCTCGTAATAGTAGACGATTTAAAGAAATCACATATGCTAAACCAGCAACTACTGCAGTTAGTGACAAATACATCATAAAGCTCAGACTTAGACTGGCAATCTGGTGCTTATGGCAAACGCCCAAAGAGCCGAACCACCTAATGGCCTGCAAGGCCACCACCAGCATGGGGAAAAACCTTTTGGCAGCGGCCCACTTGTTGTTGGAGCAGACCATCTGATAAGGGGTTACATGGTATCCAAAATTATTAATAGGCTATGTAACATAACGTAATAAGTGAGTGAGTATTAAGGTTGCTTGAACACTTTGTTTAGCGAGCTCTTGGATTTATGTTTGTGTGCTGTAACTTCTGTGTTGTTGAAATACAACTTATTCCCAGTTACTATGTTGTTGGCTTTGAGTGTTTCATTACTGACAAATCCTGTTGATGCAGGTGAATGTACACTTCAGTTAATATGCTGTTGGTGTTAACTGAGTGTAGGCCTATACGTGCTGTAAATCCTGTTAAGTTGAAGGTGAATATAGTTACTGTGCTGTTGGCTAAAAGTTAGTGTAACTGCCCTCGGTTTGGTGAAATCAAACCCCCATTTGTGGACGAGTTAAGATGAAAATAAAGCTGAATGCGAACGTTATTTAGCTATAATTCTAAACTACTGTAACAGTAATGAAAAGGTATGAGATGGTAGGTAGACATGTTTCCCATAATCTTATATACAGAAATTAAATTGAGATGTGAAAAGAGCGATGCATGTCTGTTCAGCACTGTCAGGACATCCGTATATGTCGTTACAAACATACAAGACCTTCAGACAGACTGAGCAGCTGATCTAAATATTGCAGGGTTATGAAGTGGACACTCCCATCGCAGATGTTTTATTGAGTTAGGCCTTATTGGAAATACTCAGTAATTAGATGAGTGTGTCTCTTGTGCTCAGCAGTGTTTTCCTTCCAACATCTTGGTAGGCACAGTTTGAAATTGTAGAATATGTGGTATGCAGTATTTATAGCATAAAAAAATGAGCAGAAATGTGACTCACTGGGCCTCCTGAATGGATCCGGCTACACAGTGGAAACGCTCGGGCACAGTTTTCCATTCCTTAGCCATTTTCACCATTCCCCCAGCATCCAGAACGCCGTAGCCAAACAGGTGGTTGAACTCGAGACCCACGCCATTCCTCCTCCACTGGTGGACCTCATCATGGAGCTGGTTCCTCTTGGAGGTGAGGACTGACAGGTGCTGCATGTCTCTCCATGTCAAGTTAGGGCTGGTGGAGGGCAGAGGCAGGAGGATATAGAAATGATAGAGGACTATGAAACATGTTAACAGGAGAAACTGAACGTTAATAATGACTATTAAAACATTTCTGATGCATGGTTAATGACATGCTTTCTATTATCTAAACATCATAGTGTCTGTACTGTACTGTGAGGCAGATGGCTGCCTTTGTCTGTGTCTCCCTCCATTATCTCGGCTGTGTGTAGTGACAGCTTTGTTCTGGCTGACTCACTGAGTCTCCGCCGTTGGTTCAAGTGTGTTTGGGCAGTAAAAAGGCCGTGCAGCCGTCCTAACAGCCTCGTGGCTTATTTGCCGCCGGACGGGGTGAGCATCCGCTCCTCCCAACAGCAACATCATTATTGTGTGTGCAGAGCAAACAGTGTTTCTTTACACAACTCCACTAACTGGTGTCAGTTAATGGCAGCAGAATGTTGTCAGCCTTTAATGTGAGAAATGAAGCGTCAGAGAGAAAGTAAAGGGTCTCCACTGGGATTTGAGAAGCTGTAATTCTCCAGGTTTTAGATTTGTCTTATTCGTTTAATTATGTGTGGGCGGATTTACTTAAGTGGCATATATTTTCAATTATTCTCTGATCCACAAGGAACAATCTGCTGTGAATTCACAATCATTATAAAACAAACCCCAACGTGTACCACAGTGACACGGTTAACGCTTTCTTGTAAATATCAATATTGGAAGATTTGGTATTACCATTAGCCTACATACAATTTTCAGGCTGAGGTCATCAAGTGCTGCAATGCTTTTATCACATCTTGCCACTACAAACATATACTGTTGGAAGTAACAAAGTAAACACTGAGCAAGCGTTGAGCCCATTTTAACAGTATATGAACTGAGATATAAAGAACGCTGATAAAGATATGATTTGTGTCCTTGGCACAAGCACATAGAGTCTGTACTTTGTGGGCGAGAGAATAAGTGCTGTTTTGCTTTTCATTCAGTTATAAGCTTGTGATAAATAAGCAGCTCTGTGAAAAGTGGAGAAATGATTCGTGCTTTTAAGGAGTTCAGAGAGAAAATTCGAATAAAGGATCCGATGATGGAGATTGACAGAAAAAGTAAAAGACATCAACGTGATATAAAAGCTCAAGGTTGCACTGCGAAAGAATTTGGAGCTCATGAATGAATGGGATCAAAACAGTGTTCTCTCAAATCAGATATTATCCAAATCTAATGGTTGATGCCTCTTCTTATTGTGAAATTATACCTTCTGACCAGCACTTTCTTCAGCAACTACAATGTGTATTGAATGATAAGGAGTGCTGCGATTTGATTCCAAATTGAAAATTGACCTTAATGAGCTTTTTGATTTTGACCTTTGAATTCAAAGCAGTGTCGATACCATGAAGAATTCAGTTTTATGCCCTGACAACTGTAATTTACATATTCACTGATCTGTTGATCTTTACGAATCAAGGCTTGATAGTATCATAAATCATGACCTTTAAAACTGCAATTTAAAATACCTGGCCAGATTTTTTTGGTAAAATATGCAAACCTAACAGTCACTTAAACACAGAACATCAGTGAAGGTCTTCATTTGAGTTTGAAAAGTTTCCTATGAGATCTTGAATTACTTGCACAAGGTGAAATACTGCCCCCTTTTTTTTTTTTGGAGCATGTTGCCAGTAATTACAAATTGCATATTTTAAAAATGGAAAGTCAATCCCTAGTATTAATGTTTTCAACAGTCCAACTAAACCTATAATCACATATATTGAAGGTGTGTGGAAAGGTTAAGTACATACTTCGCCTCAATTGCCAGAGCAAAGACACCAGCTGCCTCTGGAGCTGCAGCTGACGTTCCAGAGTGACGCAGTGTGCAGTTCCCGTACAGGTCTGTGGTGGCCTGAAATAACCAAATCACAGGATCATTGAATCACTAAAGACTCTCCTGCTCACAACAAATATTTACACGACCCTAACTAATAAGAAAATATACACAACAGTTTTTTCAGAACTCCCACCCTGCTAATAATTTGTGTACAGTCCCTAAACTCAGACAAACTCAGACATTGAAAATAGTTTTCCCGGGATGCATTTTCAGTTTAAGGATAATTCCACTACCAATGTAATCCTATTGCTTCAGAAACAAACATAGAAAAGGGTAAGTAAGAGTGCACATTGGCTGACACGTCAGCAGACAAGTTATGTTTATATTTACTGAATAAGCATTTAATTATTTCATTTGGTGCTTAATTAGAAATGATAACAGATTGACTGAAATTAGAGGGGAAACCCTAGGGAAGATCCGTGGCTCTGTCAACAGCCAAAGGTGATTTGCATAATCACAAACACAAACACGGCCGCCTTTGTACACTGGGAAATTCCTTTTTTACACACACACGGTATATGGAGTGTGAAGCCTATATTCTCGATGTGACCATGCTAAGATACAAAAGCATTTCTCTTACACTTAACATCAAGGTCAGGAAATTGTCCTCAGTAAAAGATGCTTGTCACCGGTCATGCTTCAGCAGACGGTCTTTTCAAGGATCATATGCACTCCATGTCTTTTTGATTTTGGTGATTCATCCATTCCTTCTTTCAGTGATCAATACAATTCTAAATCAATTACCCCATTGCATCAATTAATTTATGCAATTAAAACACCCACTCTGGTGTCTTACTTGTTTTGTTACCTTTCTTTCTACTCACTTAAGAAAAATAAACACTTCCAGTAAAGCACTTTGGTGGAAATCAACTATTGCTAATGGTTTCCATTGTCGTGGTAACAAAAAATATGTTCTAACAATAAGAACTAATAAAAGAGGAGTCCATAAAAACAATTTCCTGTGTCTCCTAACAACTCATCCACTACAGAGGGGCAGCTGCACGGATCCTCTACAGCTAAATAATGCATCTGGATGTCCAGGAAGGTAATCAGAGAAAAGCTATTCCTCCACCTGAACCTCCATTTTTCCCAACCAACCAGCAATTACAGCATAACCGCTTCTTACTTTATCCCTGGTCTAGTCCAATCTCCTGAAAGGCCCTGGTTACAGCCTGCTGTGCCAACTGAAAACAAGCTATTTACAATTCAGTCAAAGAATGAAGACATATATTTTAAAAGACACAAAATGTTACCAACAAGTATTGAGTTGTCTTCTCAAAAAAGGCGACTTCAGTGACCATATAATGTCGAAACATTTCCTAAACTTAACATCAAACATTTGAGATGATTTCTTTTTCCCCTCATGTGAAACATGTGTGCTTAAACACTCACAACTCCGGCCTCTGGGTTCCTCTTGCGTCCGTTGCTGAATGTGGATGCCAGGGTGGAGGAGCAGCTCTCATCATACAAGGCGGTGCGTCCATCATTGATTGCCGAGTTGATGGAGATGGTCCACATGCTCGAGGCGTAACCATCACAGTTGCAGTCGTCATAGCTACCACCATCTCCTGATGCCCACACGTAGATGCTGCCTTTTCCTCCGCGCCCCTGAAACAACATGATCATCACAGTTCTGCTTATAACTAGTGAGATATACATGGGTGATGTGAGAAAGATGAGAAATAGTCTAGTTTTACAGTTTGGTCAAACAGATTACTTTACTGCCCGTGGAAAAGATGTGCATACAGTCTTTAAAACATTTAATAATCAGGCTTCCCAGTACATTTCTGACATGCTCACTGTGTACAATCCAACCAGACCTCTCAGGTCACCTGGTGGTGGTTGTACAAAGAATAAGATCGAGATAGTGAGGTGAAGCTACTCTGTTACTTTGTGTCTGTCGGATGGACAGAGGGTTTGTTGTCTTCTGGATGCTGGGTGTTTGAAGTTTGAGTGGAATTGACAGGAAAAGGAAAAAACTGCAGTCAGTCAAGCAAGAAACTGCAGAAATTTTAGGTGCACAGTCTCCTGAGCATGAGTTTCAAAGTGAGCCAGAGACAAACGGACACAACAAACACAATTTTAATTTGCACTATTCTTGGATTGTTGTTATTCCAACCCGTCTGTTCTGCTGTTATAAATAACAATACCCTGCAAATTGCATTCCCACTGAGCGAATAAAGACATAAGATTAAAAGTAAACCAATAAAAATAATGTTAATGGTTATACTGTTAGGGAGAACAAAAAACACTAAAGACGTTGCGGTTCATTGTAAAACTGTAATAGCAAAGTTAAATTGAAGTACGCGTGATAGTACTGATCTTATTTTTAGTTTTTTCCATCAGAATGATCTAAATACAGGTACACCGCAATGCCTTAAGGAAATCTGAATTGAGAACTTGTGGTCATGCAAACCACAACCAGCAGCATTCTTAGCACACAAACCATTCTTTCTCTGTTAGTTAGAGAAGGTTAAATGCTTTGCAGTAGTCATGGCATGATTAGTCATTTCTGTACCTCCTGTACTACCTTTTGTATGTTTAAACAGACTGTAAAATGTCATCTTTGTTGCTGACAGAGTGCCTTGAAACATGAAACAGACTGTGGCTCCACGCAGAGAGCATCCTCTTCACCGAATGCTGCACCTGTTTCTACAAAAGGCCGACCGTTTCCACACGGAACAAAAGATCAAGTGGAGGAGGAGTGGCGTGTCCTTCCCTTCACGATGCTTATTCATGTTGTCTCTGTTTGAATTGCAAAGACAGGTTTGAGCATCGTCGAGCTCACCTATGTGCTTCAGGCCTCCTGTCCTCTGCCTCCAGTATAATCCAAGCACAGTGCTTTAATTTTGCACGCCACACGCTGTCATTTATTTTCATTATCAATGGCAATTTGCCAAACCACAGTTACGTTTATGATGCAGATTTGAAGCCACTCTGTGTGACTCGGTTGTTAATTTTACATAATGTGCTTCTTAATTTTAAATGTTCCTTTTTCTTGCACACATAATATTCAGCCTACGTAGCAGCTTATATAAGTGATCATTAGAATCTAAGAGGCAGATCGTAGAGTGGCTGCTTGATTAGTTGTGTTTACATGATCGGAGATTACAGTAAGCTTTGCTTCTGCTCAGCTACCCTGCCTGAGATGGGGTCCTTTCAGAGCTACCCATATCTGCTTGCACATGGTGCATGATGATTAATCAAGCGAGTAATTGCAGTGGCATTGTTAGCAAGGCACCTATGTGACTGTGCATGCCAAAGAAGACAGCCCTTCAACCAGAGAGCCCAATTTTAAGCCCCTGTTTCACCTTGCTGAAGTATCCTTAAACAAGACCAGAATTCATAATCGGCTCCAGAAGCCCTGAAAGTTCATTCTTTTATTTTTTTCTTTGGGGGTGGGGCAATGATAAGGCTAATTCATCAGAAAGATATTCTTGTGTATATAGTGTGTGTTTTTAAGGGGTGTATGACCACAGATGTTTTTATTTTATTAACATTATATTGTTAAATTATTAACATTTTATTGACTAAATATTTTTGTCAGCAACCTTTTTTTCTGTTACCATGAAAAGAGGAACCCCTAATGTCATTAAGACGATCTACTATGCCAATTTTTTCAGCAACTAAAACCTTAGTAAAATAGTTCTGGTTTTCTTCGATGAAAGCAGATCTAACAGACTTTGTAAAGGCTGGAAAATATATTTACAATTTACACCTAATATTTTGTACATTATTATGCAACCCAGTGCGTTTGACTTTGTCTTACCTTGTTGACGCCGTCAGCCATAGCCTGCAGTGTGAGCTCTCTGGGTCCATCCACCGTCTTTCCGTCATCGGTTGGTCCCCAGCTGGCACTGTAGATGTCAATAACCTGAGGCATGTGGCTAATGGATGATGCCTCGATGATGTCGGTCATAAAGGGCTGGTCCAACATCCTGATACCTGAAGGAGAACATCTCCGTATAAGCCAGAGATTGACAATCTGAATACTATTGCTGTACTGTACTGTTACAGCTGACAGAACACTGTGGTGTTATGGTATCTGTAAATGGGTTATGTATAAAAACTTCTTCAGCTGGTGAGGTTTGCAATATGTAGACTGTCAAGACACAATAGAACACGTTTATAGCATCTAAACCTTTAACAATAGCAAGAAAGTGATTCACAGTAGCACTCAAATCAAGCAGTCAATATTTATCTTCTTATTTCTACTGTTATTCCCAGAGCAAATTTCAAGAGCAATCAATATGAAATAGAAACATGGAGCTGTGTGGATTAATGGTGTTGTCCTGTTGCTATGTGGACTGACCTCTGCAATCATTTCTTTCTATGAGTAGATGTGCACCGTTTAAACGTGCCCCAGTACCAAACAATGCAACACCATAATGTATATTTTATACACAATACACACTGTGTGAGTCAGCCTCATAATGCCCTTGATCCTTTCATCATACCATTATCAAATAATGCAATTTTCTTTCATTGCTGACTGATGTTTGTGCTGTCCAACCTAGTTGGACATAGTTTGAATGTGACACACACCTGCCACCTTGGAGTTGTAGGCGACTCCCACACCACAGATGTTGTTGTTGGCTGCCGCAGACACCTCTCCGGCACATCGTGTGCCGTGACTGGTGACAGCAAAAAGCAGAGAATGTATTTAAGTGGATTTGCATGAATTTACATGAATTAACAAAGGATATATTGAGAGATAAGTTTGAGATAAGTTTTCCCCGATTAGATGCAACTCCTGCTTTTGTTGACTTTGTGCCAGACTGGAATTGTTAATAGCATAGGTTTAGCATTTTCCGTAGTCATAAATCAATTAAAATTAGCATAAACACTGTGTGACCTGACGAACATTAGCTCGAGGCAACACGGTTTATTTTTCCATTTAGCCATCATTCATCTGAGTCTGACTGAATATGTTTGCACATATCAGTGTTTTGTGTGCACCATGTGATGTGTGTCTATCGCTCCATCCCTCCGCTCCCCACAGGGACACTGCATAGAGTCAACCCCTCTCTCCCAGCATGCTTTGCTTCAGACAGGCAGCTATTTATAACAACCAGCTGATTAGCCAGCGAGTTGTGCCCGACAGTCAGCAACTGCTACACTGGCAAACCCAAATACTCCCTCCTCACTCCCACACACAGACGCACGCGCACTCACTGATACATCTGAGCAGATGGAGGCACGGTGGAGGAGGAGAGGCGGAGAAATAATATATTCCTCTTTGTTCCTCTCTTCGACATGTGTTGCAGTGGATCACCCGGTGTGACTGGGCGATGGGAGGCAGATAAGACTTTATCAGACAGGAGGTCGCCACACTGAACACTGAGACTCTGAGAGGAGACTACACTCTGCTAGTCCTCCTTATCTACCTTATCTCCTCCAAGTGAGCGGGTAAAACTAAGTATTATGTTTTCCATTGTGTTGTGTTGGACAACAGCTCTGTTTATACTGCACCATTATGTCTTAATGGAACCATGTGAAGAGAAAATCAATAGAGAAGGGCCGCCAGATTACAGGGAGAGCACACACGTGCACACTAAAACACACACACACAGTATGTGTGTATAGAAACAGGGTCTGGCTGGCTGGGTGAGCTTTACCTGTTGAACCAGTCGTCTGTGTAGCGTGGAAATGGGAACGGGTCATTGCTGCTGAAGTCATAGCTGGCATCTGCATTCTGAAAGGACCAAATGGATGCATTTACAAAAACAACAACATCGAGACAGAAAAACAAAAGGGGTAAAGCAGAGGGGACAGTTCATGGGGAAGCTGACCATATCACTGCCTGCGCCATCATCTGGATGAGTTTTTCCAAAATATGGCTTCCTAGTGTTCAATACTGATACTTTGATACTAGCTATAACTATATACCTGGTGCTGCAAAAGTAGGTATACAGGATTATTCCAGTATTACTAGGACTATAATAGTGGTGCTAGGATTTGTGAATGCTGGGGTTGTTCAAACAGTTTGAACATTTGAGGGGTTAATACGTTGATTATTGAGATGTTTGAGACATACCGGACCTGTCAAAACAGTTTATATTATATTGGGGCTGTTTGAGGATAAGTGAGGCATTTTTTAAAAACACTCCACACTTCATGTGGAGCTGTCTGTTGAGGCTGCTATCACATTAGTATCGAACGAACTGGATGGTATAATTTTGCTAAAAGAAGAGCAATCAACTACATTTGAAGATTTTTCTTAAGAAATATGTTTTTGAAATACTTCCGACTCTCCGGATTCGGCACAAGTTTGCCATACCAACTCATAATATACCAGCTCATCTCTGCATGCAGTTGTCTGTTGAAAACTTTCCGTTGTTCAGGCATTACTTTCCCCCACTTGCTTAGTGATGAAAGCTTATGATTGACAGCTGTAACTGACTCTCGATTGGTCGAGCGGGTGTTACCTCAACACCAAAGCGTCACCAACCGATCAATACTGTCAAAACCCAAAATGTACAAGAACAAACTCAGCCCACACCCTACTACAAACCTTTACTTTGCGATGATACTGGTGTAATGTGTGGTCACAGCGGGGATTTCAAGCTGACAAAATAATGGCCCAATCATTGGCAGCATTTAATTCCACATGGCTGAAAGTAATTGGATCAGAACGAAGAGCAGCGGAAAAGCCGGAGAAACAAGACGCACATCTGCCAGAGGGGCATTAATGCAGTCAACATAATTACCAGGATAGCCTTGTCTGAAAAACACACACAACTGGATACAAGATGCAACAGACATCTTAGGGAAAGTCTCACATTTATTGCTCTTTCTGTAACACACTTTGGAAGCTGATTCTGGCTCTGGACATCTGCGGTAATCTCTGCTTTACCTGTCACTCATGTCACGTCTGGTCGTATCTATTCTTTCCTGTAACCCAGTAACCGGCGCTTCGTGTGGTCATGAGTATGGAGAAGCCTCAGCCGTGTTCATAACTGAACACATCAGATCAATCTTTGGCGCTGTTTCCACACTCGGCCCTGACAGCTCTGCTGGCTGACATTTAGACGAGATGACTCAGTCAGCCACAAAGAGAAAGCATAACGGCAAAAGCTGACTGACCCAATGGAGAAACACCGTAATTATCACAATGTAGAGCAGGTGAGGAAAGTAGCGTTGCTTACGGCGACTGGGGTTACATGATGAAGTGGCGCATACCTCCGTGATTGTTTAAGGACATGATGATAAATAGAAGGGTGAATGCCATCTTAAGTATTTCTCTCTACTACTTCTGATGTCAAAAAAACGATGAAAAACTAAAATATTTTTAACAGGTGGCACAACATGTGCAGTGAAGCTGCTCAGAAATGTGAATCGTCTAAGAACGGGCTTAGAAATGTTCTCATTATTCCCAGAGAGAACATTTGTGAAGGCAGAACAAGCCGCTCCCAAACAGGTTTTGTGCTCACGTCAGAAGCAGGAGTGTGTGTTTTTTTTTGTTTTTTTTCCATTAAATGGAGTGAAAAGTGCTGAGTCCCGGTAATAAATGACACAGGGGCATGTCCATGAATCATTTGCTGTGCTTCTCAAGCTCATATCTTCTGCTATCAATCAGGCTCTGGTCTTCCTCTGGTGTCCTGTGAGCGGCCGGGGTCAGAATAATGGATTGTGCCTGGTCTCAGCTACCTCACCTTTCCCCAGCAACCCTCGTCTGTTCACCGTCCTCGGAGCAAAAGGTACTTGAGAGAGCAATGACTCAAAGCTGTTGTAGTGTGGGCCATGCATCAGTTTTCCCGACTCAAGTAAAATGTGTTTGGAATGGAAATAGCGTAAAGTAACCAAGTACTCACATAAGTTTAATTTACTTAAGTATTTGAATACTTGATATTAATCAATATGTGTCTTAAAAAACACTTGCATAACCTCATTTAGATGACAGTTCAAATGGTAAAAAATCAAATATTTCACAAAAAGTAAAGATGAAGCAGAACTTTGATTTTTCTACATTACTATAACCAACCGTAAATAAATTAAAACTACCTCCAACTTCAACAGTCAAATTCCACTTATGCTTCAATGCATCTGTATTAAACAATAATAATGTTTTATATAACTAGAAGGGCACTCAGAGAGCACAGTCCTCCACCAAGGCCATAACCTTTCTTGCAATGTCAATGAAAGTGGAAAAATAATTAATGTACCCGCCCCATGATTCAAATCTACTCCAAAATGTAATGAGTTCCTCCTCGGCCTGTGTGAGACTCTTCCACCAAGTAACCTGAAAATCCGGCTAGTAGTTTTACTGAAATCCTGCAGACAAAGAGACAATATAATATAACCTATAGCAATACTGAATTATAGACTTTTTATGGGACATTATGTGCTGCTACTCTTACAGTAGTGAAGTGTAAAAAGGCAGTTATTTGGGTCCAGAGTAAAGCCTATGTTGTTTTGGATGTCTTTTATTCCTGACTTATTATTATATATGTTGATAATGAAGGGGACAAAGCACAGACCAAACATTCTCATGTATCTCTGTTAGGGCCATTTATCATGTCGCCTTGGCTTTTTTCAATAGTCCATTTAGTGCTGATAACCTAATCTATAATCTAGGAGAGTAGATGCAGGTTTGCTGCATAATGCGACCTCATTGAAAGTCCTTTGCCAGATGCTTTAAAGTCAAAGATGAAAGAAACTATTTCACAAGGTCCAAGCTTCCAGTGAAGGATACTGTCCTTTGTAAATGAATGTGAGCCTCATCTGAAGCCATTTCTCTCATACCGTATGATGATCGCCCAGGTGTCGTATGACTTACACTCTCTTCAGGGTAATTTTATAGCTCGTCTCACATTTTCTCTCTTTGCTCTCCATCCGTCATACAGACACAAACAAAAGCAACATATGAGATCACCTTCAGGGTAATGTGACATCATAACATGTTGTCATGGTAACGTCCCAGGGTGAAATAACACTTGCATCAACATGTCATACGGGAGGGAACACAAAATCCAATAGCACACCTCGGCAGTTTTCGCACAATTCCCATCGATGCATGAAAAAACCTGTCGTCCGCTGATCGATGCTGCTGTTATTTAGAAATCCTCCAAATGTTGTAGCAGCCAAACACAATCGCAGTATTGATCAGGTGCTGGCAAGCTTTGAGATAAAAGAGTAGCTGCACACTCATAGCTCCATGGCTGGAATTAGGTCAAACTCATCATATATATCATAATTATATTAGCAAAAGAATCCGACCAGTTTTTCCTCCTTTTTACTGACAATAGTGACGTTAACCACTCCTGCTATCTATTATTAAATACTATTAAAGGTAGGAAATAAATAAACACCTGCTGTTATTTCCCTTAGCTGCGTGGAACTAGAAGCTCTATAGATGTATTTATTTATGCACAAATCATGTAAAGTACAATAACAACTGGCGTTGTGAGTAAATTTGCCATGAAATTGAACTACTGAGTTAGAAATTTCTTATCTCAGGACACACAGTCTCACATTAACTCACCATATTAAAAAAAAAAAAAAATATCATGCTGTTGCAGTTTGATCATCACACCAAATGGGAAATCTTGAAAAACAAGAACAACCTTGCATAAACTAAAAAAGATTTTTTCCAACTCCCAATAATCCACAACCACACAATCATTTAATAGAAGGACAGAATGTACCCAAAATGGCATTTTATTCTATTGTTTATGTTTTAAGTCAGCCAATAGTGGGAGGGCTTTGTTGGTTTATGAAACACCATGACGACAGTAAGAAAACAGGATTACATACACAGTGTCTCTCTGACACGCACGCTCATGCGAACACACACTATAGATCTATGCACAGCATGATCCATCAATCCAGTAGAGCGTGCTCCTGCATCGCCCCAGCTGAGGCTGAGTGTTATTTTTGGGCCAAGGCTCATCTTTGTTCACAGGCAAAGAAACATGCAAAGGCAAGCAAACATAGTGGTGAGTGTATAGCCACATGCACAGTGAAAAATCGCAACACTTACGCAAGCAACATTTTAAAAGCATGGCACAGTGTGCACATGAGCTGAGGCGGAAAAGCAAAACAGAGAGTATCCTGTAATCTTTTATACGTCTTTGAAAGAAATTCTGAACAAATTTATGAGGAAACTGCCAGCATTTCGAAATAATGGACATGATTGTCAAAAGCGAGCATCCAATGAAGCGCCATGACTTACTCTTTAACAACACCTCAGTTTCTCAGGAAGGTTTGCATTCAAACATCCTGGATTCAACAACGTACAATGCAGTCACACTGACGAAACTGCACGTTTTCTAATCAAATCAAACTAAGCCTCGTACATTTCCTTGTTCCATTTAGCCATCCCTCTTGTCCTTTAAGGTTTTATCAGTATTCTGGAGATAGAACATCACATTATGCAGCGCCAACTACCCTGGCATTATCTCTGCTTGTGACAGATCGGCCTGCCATTGTGCCTGCCACAGTGCAGTGTGCATTAACATTAAACAGCTTGGCTGGCCGTCTGCCTGTCTCTGCGTCCTCCAGGAATACAAGGAGACTCGGCAGCCATGAAGGCAACGTGGAAAGCACCTGTCACTGCCGATGGTACACCACACAAAGCCCATGAAATCCTCCACCTGAACCCCTGATTCACTTATTAACAGCACTTCACAGAAATGAAGGAAAGGATGAAATTCAATAACACTGAGGTACTCACATAATTTGATGCCAGGTCTGGATGCAGATAGTCGATGCCTGAAATGTGATATTGACATTAATCAGTGATATAATTAAGGCTGAGAGGGAGCTTTTAAATTACCAAGATGTACAGGAAAGTTTAAATGTTTTTTTGTTTTTTTAGTTGAGATACTTCCACTACATTTTTTTTACAACCGCAACCCGTTATATGTGCCGTTATGGGTGGTATTGACGAACGGACTCTACTGTCGTTTAGGTTGGAGATGTAGTCGTTGTAAGCCCCTCCTCCCGGTTCTTCACCCTAGTATATTTGCATTTTTCTGCACTGTGTCTGCTTTTTTGGGGGCTTCTTGCTCTTAAGGATGATGCCCAGAAATGTCGCAAACACGAAATGAAAATAGATCAGATACAGGCCGAGGGTCTCTGCAGATAGACACTGCCACACATTTTCTGGGGCTCATAAGTGATAAATGAAAGGAATTATTTATGTATAGGGCTGGCATTGTTTGAGGAAAAATAAAAAGTGTTGCCATGTTTCCATGTAAATACGTGGTTTTCATGTAGATTTTGGAAATATATAACAATTTGATGTAGATGTATGTAACAAATTATCAGTTGTCAGTGTTCATACTCTGGAAATCAACCTTTTGTTCCAATTCATTGAATTGTTAATGAAACAGATGTGAACAAAGTAATGAATTAAATCAGTATAATGAATACACGCAGGTATAATTGAGCGTTTTCAGCTCAGAAACAGAAACAAAAGCGCTCCACACTCACCGTCGTCCATGATTGCGATGGTAACTCCTTTGCCCGTGTAGCCCAGTTGCCAAGCTTCAGCCACATTAAGATCCAGCCCAGGGGTTCCGTCTGCCTGGCCTGTGTTTATCTAATCACTCAGACAATATGGAGAACATCCATGACTCATGGCACCCAGGTGAGCCGCCATTAGAAAATTAGTCAACATGGAGGATGTGTGTGTGTGAGTGGGAAGTGGAGGCTATGGATAAGGACGGCATGGGGGCGGGAGCGTGAAGGTGAGAAGGGGAAGTAAATGTCAGCGTTACGCTACGCAGGTTGAGTGACGACATCTTAAAAGTCACTCTTGCCAGTTAGGATAAACAAGGGGGTGGCATAAATGCAGCGATGAGATGGCATGGACAGTATTGGCAAGGCTAATGAACAAATGAATAACAACATTGATTTATAAAGTAGTGGGGAATATGCCTGGCCTCTGAGTAATTAAGGTTGAAGAATGTGGGTTGGTGCTGAAGGTCAGGCGGCGTGCAGACAGCTGTGCGGGCGATTACTCA
>CAFUXE010001069.1:827357-844583 GCA_903364295.1 Serranus cabrilla
TCACGCCTCACTGGCTAAGGCTCCGGCCAATTTCACCCACACATTTATTTTGACATGTGACGAGACGCACACACTGTCAGGGAATTATTTCCATCGGTCTGCCATAAACGTTTTGTTACGTCTTCTGACATGTTGTGATGTGCGCTGCATTTGTCAAGAAATATTATCTCAAGTGAGTTATAATTCCAGGTCTGCAAGGAAGGCCATGTATGTCACAGTATGCTATGTAAATACACTGTACTGAAACAGAGGAAGCTGTTTTTATTAAATAACTTAAAGTTCAATTTATTGTTAGTGAGCAGGATCTCCCACAATGTTATTTAATGACTAAAAACTGGAATTAATCAAATTATCAAGGATAAGATCACCCCTTAACTTCATGATTTGAGAGATCCAATGTAAACAATAATACTAACAATAATAATACAAATATTTTCATTTTTAAAAAAGCTTATTTTGCTTTATAGGACTTGTAGGAAAATGAATTAGGCCTGGGCAGCTTTGAGTCCTCAGGGCCATATAGGCCAATTGCCAACCTACTAACCTAGGCCTGTTTTGAGTAGGAATGACGTCATCAATTAAGCCAAAGTGTAATGAAGTCAAACCAAAATAAAAGCCTGAAAAACCTCAGTAGTATTTTTGACAGTGACATTATTTGTTGACTATTTCTGATCGTGAGAATAGATAAAAACGTTGCCAAATATATTTTTTAATGTATCATTATTTTTTTTGCGGTGTATTTGAATATTTTGATTTGCAATAATGAAGCATTTATTAAAGTTTTTTTTCCTAAAGAGAGAGAAAGAGAGGAAATAAGCTTTTAGTGGCAGCAATGCGTGACTATTTTATCCGAGCATCCCCTACCTTTCGGGCACTCTGGAACCCATGTTGTGTTGCAAGTTGGTGCGCCTCATCCTGTGCGTCCTCATGCAACTGAACCAGGAGATGGTCCGTTAAGACTCCGTCTGCAGCCTGCGTTGCGAACAGCAGCAGCGCGTTCAGCAGCACTATAAATCCCACGGCTGTCCCATGTCGGGGAGATCCACGCATCGTGTCTGGCTTGTGTCAATCCGCCTGTCTGCCTGCCCGTCGGAGTGAGATCAGTGTGCGGGATGCTCCTCGCTAAAGATGGGAGAAGGAGGAGGAGGAGGAGGAGGATGTAAAGGGGGTCGAATCAAAGCTTTTGCGGACGCATCTCCTCGTCGTGTGCTGCTGAGACCAGTGGAAGTTGTATTTCACCGAGGTGTAGCCGCTCCTGCTGCGTGCTGCGAGTGGGGAGGTTGTGTGTTTGTGGACCAAACCTGCATCCTCAGCTTTCTATCTCTCTCCTCTTCCTCCTCCTCTCATCTGTAATTCATTTACCTTACTCGCTCGGGTAGTTTTCTGCGCATGACGTCGTACCAATGGGCTCCGGCGGGTGTGTCCCGTCGCTTCCTCCCCCCGGATGAGCTCGGGGACACTTTTCAGCACCTTGGAGAAATCCTCCCATCTCCCTCAGAGTTGATGGGAATTTTATTGATTTGTATCTTAAATGAAGGTCTGTGATGAAAAAGGGCTCACATAATATCCCATGGGGATTATAGTGTGCTATATATAGCCCATGGTGACCTTTATGAAGAAATGCCTCTTTAATATTAATGTAGAATTCCTTCAGGCACACTTGTACAATATTGCCTGCAACAAAAAATGACACATTGTATACCTCTATTATGAGCAGCCTGACCCTCTTAGTGTAGTGGAATGTAAGAACAGTCCCATTCGGCTATAATTGGTCATTTGGATGTGAACAGCAGGTTGTTCCCTGCAAAAAGACTTCTCATACAAAGGCTGCTCATTAAAGGACTCCAGCTCCCCTGCTCTTCTGCTTCCCTGCTGCTATATGATACATGAATGAGCTGCTGTAGACTGATGTAGCAGTGATGTGCATATGTGAGAAAGTAGAGAGCGAGAGGGAGAATGAGTGTGATGCCACTAATTTCCCCTATAGAGACAGGGTTCGGTGGAAAAGGGCATATATGCTTACTGCGCAGCTGGAAGACGGAGCTCTTTCGGTTCCGGTGTAAGGACTTGATAGTGGTCAGTTAATGTGTCGTTACCCTGGATTATATGAAGATGCCTCCAGAGCCCCTTAATTCAGCGGCCCATTTGGAAGTCAGCAGGTTATCCAATTAACAGAACTTCATATGTGCTTTTTACATGAGCATATGGACTGAATGCAGCAGGATGTTTTTAATTATCCTGCTATCTCAACAAAATGTAGCTCAAACAAGATTGACAAAGCAAAGTCAAGCTCATAACACTTGTTCTTATATTACAAGTCTTTAGCAAAATCAGTTTCAATTGTGAATTTGGTGATGAGAAATTATTAGTTTTCATGCTCTGCAGTCAAGCTGGCATATTATTTCACTTGTTCAGTGAAATGTGAGATAGAAATGTACATGGAGAGAATAAGAAAAGCCTCATAAAATATGCATCTTTTATGGGCCGTGTTTTGTATTTAAAGTACATTGCTACTGAGTCAATATGGACCTCTTTAAAAGATGAGAATCCATCATCATAATGGTGTACTGTCACATGCAATCTTCACTGTTACATAATGTTATTGGAAAGGTGTGGTAACAAGGGAGCACAATAGCACGTGGAGGAGTTACCACAGAAGTCTGGAAAAATAATGAAGGTAGATTTTCTATAAGTGGATCCGCTTTTACTAATCACTGTTTCCATGCTCCCTGCAGACCTCTTCCCACACTCTGCAACTCTGCAGCCCAGAGATTATTTATTTAGCTCGGGCAAGCCAGTGTCCTTCCCCTCTCCATCAGTACAGCGTTCCTCGCTGCTGGGCGCTCGTGACTGATCCACACTCGTGTTTTGACTGCTGATTCACATGCACTGCATCCCCTTCGTCATATGTTAGGGAAACCTGTTATGAAAAGCTATACACCATGTTCTGCTTTTGGCCGGTTAGGGGGTTTTCTCACAAATCACTAACAATTTATGTTGAGAGAGGAGTAGGCGTTTGTATGCCTTTAAAGCTTCTCCATCTCCCACTGTGTCAAGTAATGCTCCAAGACTATGAAACCTCTGCTTCAGGCAGGTAAGCCTATAATTTTAATTGAAGGAAATGGGCTCAATTTGACATAGTGGAAATAATGTTTCTCAGTTTTGCAGTATATAATCAGGTTGGTTATATAATATTCATGGTATTACTCAGCATTCCTGATTTACAAAGAAAGATTTGTTGTTGATGGACTCACTAAGTAAAGTAAGAAACTAGCAATCTACTTATAATAAAATGCAGTATGGAGAGTATAGGACAAAATAAGGATGCAATCTAATCTGTTACTTTCCTACTTTTATGTGAGTTTCTTAAAACTTGATTTTGAACTGGTTAAATGACTTGTTTAATTATTCATCCATGAATAAAGATTTGAGCTTCAAGGCTCATTCTTGACCTTGAAAACAGCCGTTTGACAAAAAATAATTCTCAACGCAAGGTCCAACTCATGTGCTGCCTCTGAAGCTTTCAGGATCGTGGCCTGCAGTGTGTGGCTGAATAAAAAGAGATTTCAATTAAGTACAAAGCATCTTGGGAAATACCTAATAAAATGGTGTAGATTTGAAGTAATTGTTAAAGCAGAAGCTTGGTATTGGCTTTAATTTAATGATCAAATGTCACTTGATCTTGCTAAACTGTATTATGAGCATAATGAGTCTGTACAATCAACACAGGCTCAAGGTGGACACCCAAATTCAGTGAAATATGGTCACAGTCTCCCCCTACGTATGATCCTGAGTTGGATAGCAGCTAGAAAAGTGTTTTTAATAAAAGTGTTCAATAAAAATTGAACTTTGCATCTGTGCTGCATTTTGTACTTATTAGTGTAAGAATTTTTGAGTTATGGACATACACATGTTTTGTGGGGTCACAGTGATCCTTGGCCTCCAAAATCGAGCAGTTTACCCCTTGATCCCAAATGATTGTTAATACCAAATTTGAAGAAATTTCTTGAAGGCATTCCTAAGATATTCACATTCACAAGAATGGTATGGACATATGGACATATAAACAGATGGATCCACGTACATAGAGATGGTGAGATCCCATCTCTGGTGCCCATAGGTGTCCAATGCTTCCCTGGTAGCACAGAGAGTAAATACTTTTACTGCCATGGAAAAGCCCCAGTCCTTTCCATCTTTCCTAGTGGCTTTGGGATCTTTTTTTATTACTTGGAAACGAGGCTTCACAGCACATTAAAGATTGAACCCTTTGTAATCTTTTGTTATGTCATTTGCAGACTTCATTGGAAACAGAATAGTCCATTACAATAGTCATAATATCTTCACACAGCAGCACTTACTGTGATGGGATTTTACTCCAAATAAACTTACAATATAAAAACATTATGGGTTGATTGTTTATTTAAACTCTGTAGACTTTTGGTAATTGGATATTTACAATGTAGTTTCATACTTTATTATTAGGCCAATCTATATTAAAGGTTGTGCAGAGATGACATTACATTACATTAATAGAGTTGTTGAAATGTGTGGATGTGTATCTGCGACAGTGTTGAAGGAGGAGCACAAAAACATGGGTCTTTAATTTTTCATATTCGCCTGAGGCGAGAGTGGATGCAGACTGCATGTCAGTGTTTCTGCTGTGAGTTTCAGTGGAAACAGGAGAGATTAGACCTGCAGCTACAAGCTGTGTGTGCATGCTTATCATACAAGCTGATAAGCATGTACACACACACACAGCAAAACACAAGGATCACGAAACCATGACAAAGCCTCTGCAACCTCTGCCACCACGCTTTCAACCGGACTGGAATTGTTCACTAGCTCTCAGAGACAAGAGTATTGATCTGTCACTCCTGCAGTGTAGAATATTCAAAGCAAACTCAAATCCAAAAACACTCAATGTGTAAGCGACAAAGCTTTTTTCATGCATTTTAAATGCGGAGTTTATGAATAGTTTATGATTAACGAGAGATCCCATTCCACTGCTCTCATTTAGATGCTGATTTAACCAACACTCTCTAAAATGCAAACATTCACTGAGAGAGCAAGTGAACGCAAACTTACTTTTGAAATCTTCAATTGGAGACCTCTGAATGCAGCCAACATTTTACAGTTTTTCTCTATCAGTGTCACAGAAATTAAGAGCAGTGCTGGGAAAGACAGAGATAAAACAGACAAAAGCAAAAGGCCTTTCTTATCCCTCCCTGTAGTTAAGCTGTCATTTCAGAGGCAGCTCTATACTCTACTGCTCCGTCAGTGCCAGCCAGTGTTGTGGGACGGGATGTCTCTGAGTGAGTGGGGGATTGTGGGTACTATATCCGCATTGATTGCAGTGCAGATAGTGCTGGGAGCTGCTCTTCTAATGGTTTCATGCGCTCTCTCGCTCTATCTCTTTCTCTGTGTCTCTCTGCTCCGCTCTCTGTGTCATAGGAAGCAACTGCCTGCCTCTGGTCCTGTGAGATAAGAGGCCGGCCTTCACAGGTAGACAGATATCAAAACACACAGACTGTGCTGGTCTTCATAATGGCAGGGGGGGTTGACAGGTGATGACATATCATTACCCTGGTGTCATTCAATCATTCAATTTGGCTTCAGTTGTGGTCTTCTAGACCAGAGGTTCTCAACCAGGGGTTCAGGGATCCCCAGTGATCCATGAGGGAGTTCCAGGGGGTCCCCAGAAAAATAGACAAAAGTTTATTTTCACTATTTAATTTACTATAGAAGTGGGCCCAATGTGCCCAGTGACTGTTTTGATCATAGGTTGTTCTGGCCTTAATCATATCTGACAAGCAGTACCTTTTCAGATGGAGGCGCCTGAAGCAAAATCTTGTCAATTGGGAGCCAGTAGTCGTGTTTCCATTAACACATTTCTATCCACACTGTAAAGGCATGTATGTAAGTAGCCAATGTGTGGTCACCCATTGGTTTGTGGACTAGGGTTTTGGGGCCTGGAGTTTGGCTGTCACCATCTTGGTCTTTTGGAACCAAACAGGAAGATAATTGGAGGAAATGGTGAAGCCGGGGAGGAGGGTGTGTTGTTGCCAACTTAGCTTTCTTTCTTAACTTTCTCACTAGATTTAGCAACTTTTCAGACCTCTGACAGACTTTATTTCTAAACTAGCTATGAAATGAGTAACTTATTCAGACCATCAGGGAAAATTCGAGAAAAATGTTATATTGCAATTAATTCTCATGCATGCTGCTCAGAGGACTCACTGACCACAAGTCTTCTGACAACAGCACACGTTCTCTCCCTCTCCTCTTGCACTGTGCACTGGCAGGCAGACAGGCAGCCGACATAACCACTAAGCTTATGTGCAATTAAGTCACTAATTTCACAATGAACGCATGATGTCATTTGGCAACTTTTAGTGTCTCTTGGAACTAGTGCTTTTATTTTTTTTAAATTGGCAACACTGAGAGAACGCTTAGTTATCAACTAACAGCTGCAAGTATCTTTTAGTCCAACTAAAATGCTAACAATTTTAGGCAACCAAAATGTGATCATTTAATTCCATGAACGGGAAACATACTGTAAAAGGTCTGTATATTTTACTAAATGGGACCATAATTAATAAACAAACTAGGAAACTAGCTTGCCCCCTGCTGACCATTAAAAAAATGCAGATTTAGTACTTCCACCTTGACTTTACTTTTGACCTTTTATTTGCGTTCACTGTTGCTTGAAGTTGAATTATTCTTGGTTTAGTCATATGCTTCAGTTGTGGACACCAGGAAGTAATAACTACCACGCTCTGGGCATAAATTGACACATAAATCAATGTGTTTGCACAGGAGATGTAAAGTCTCCTCATTCTGATATTGGAGAGTAATCTTTTCATTAAGCTGCTGTGGAGTTTAATTGCAGCTGCTCTACAAGCAGATTGGGCTATAACACTGTGTTGTACAGATCTATTACGTCCATCAGGCCAGCTGGAGAAGCAGGTAGCAGGGAGCAGGGGGACATCGTGAGGTTATGTTGGGCCTGATGTGCTGTGAGGCGTAGCAGACAGCAAGGCCAACTCAGGTGGAAACATCGGCTCGATTTGTCATGGACCACACAACTCGGCGCAGAAGATTAAATTGAACTCATCACTCTCCTGCTTCCACACTCGCCCTCAACTCTTATGTCACTCTGTCCTTTCTCTCTGTCTCTCCCCTTCTGCAAATCCGACATTTCCTCCCCCCTTCGGCTCCTAAAATGGTCATGTTGCCATGTAAGAACTGTTTATACCCCCCACCCCGCAAGACAGGAAATACTGTCGTGTTGGAAGCAGGAAATTGTATGCTGCTGTGATGTTTTGATTTTTCTCTCAGTAGGGTGGAAGCAAATATGGAAAATATTGATATTTCTGCTTTGCATCTGCTTCTCCTAACCTTGAGCATGATAAACTTTATTAAGTATTGTGATACGAACTAGAGGTTTTGTTGACATATTGTGCATCTTCCACCTCAGCTGCAGGTTAACATGTAATCTATTGTGAAGGTGCTTTCAGGAATAAATAATGCCATCACCACCTCCATTGTTTTGCATGTAAACACAAGGACAAGGACAGGAAGCATGGCTGACATTGTCATGAATGTGCATATCTGTCTGCCGCTGCATTTAGCTTTATCCCAGTAGGTGTATCTCAGCAGCCTGCTGTGTACACGCTGGTGTGATCGGAGGTAGTGGCTGAATCCAAATACAGAACACTTTGCCATAGAGAACAGAAAGTTAGTGCCACTATGTGAAATCAGTCCTGACTTGTCTTGGATACCAAAAACTCCTTCTTTTTTTTTAAAGACAATCTCCGTTTATTAAAATGTATGCTCTGAAAAGCAGCAAACAAACATACAACCCATCATATTGTTGTTTCACCAGCAACATTATGTTTTATTCACCAACCGGAGAAGATAAACTATGCAATTGTTTTCCTTTCCGGAAGAACAGTCATTTCTTCTTTCCAGTTGGCCCCTTCTATAAATCCCTGTACAAATGAAACATAAACTCGCTGGGTTCGTGCCAAGGCTTAGCATCAGTACGGAGAAAAATGTCCTATATTATAAATGGTCTGTGGGAAAACAATCCACCACCGCAGCCTGATGCAGAGCACACAGTTCCCCGGCAAACAGCACAGGGTTCAGAGAGAGTGATGGTACCACCTGCTTTGTTATTCAAAGCATATTCAGAATATAAATTTAGTTTAATTGGAAAAGAAAAACAACTGTGCAGGAAAAGATTATGCATAATCACAATAATTATTTCCCTCTGTGTATTACTAATTCCAAAGTGAGTATTCTGTGCTGCCTAATGAATGCACCACCTAGGAGGGAATAAAAAAGACTTGCAAATTAACATCAGAGATGAATCATGTTCATCAAGACAAAAAAAAACAGTCTGATTTAATTAATTAGCAAACTCACTCACACTTAAAAAATAAAATAAAAAAATCAATATCTGTATTCCAACTATTTGCATCCAAATGAAAGGAGTAGTTTGTTCTAATTTTGGAAACTTTTAGTTAATTTTTGACACTTCAATTATTGGGACATCTGAACCTGATGCTATCATTTAATACCTTCCTTTTCCAGAATTTCGGATTCTGCTTTTTACTGCTTTTGATACGAGTCTGTGCACCCAACTGCAATAATCTGCAGCAGTTGGCAGTTTGGAAAATGTGTTTTGATCTGGAGTATAAGGAAGAAGGGTACGAGCTTTGTTTAGGCTGTATTTTTACAAGAGCCCATTTAGCAGGAGCTACTGCTCTGTGTCACATAATGGGATGATTTGTCAAAAGCACAACAATAATCAGCTAAATGATATCAGCGGGTGTTATAGAGTTTACAGCAAGTTTGTGAATGAGCAACTCTCATCTCTGAGGCTAGCACTCATGCCCAGCATGTATCCAGAAATGATGTTGATGTCATGACTGCAGCGGTTTAATTGCCATTACCACTGTATCATGCCGAGTGCCCCCCAACATGCCAGAATCAAACAACTCAAACACATTTGCTGCTGATGATTTTGATTGGACAGTGTGGAAAACATTACCTCAAAGTTAATTTTTCTAATCAAGCCTCCTGAGCTGGACCTAGTCCTCAGCTATTCACCGCACTGCCAACTTTCCCATTTCCTTTCATATGCTCATTAAGTCATCAGCGAAGTCAGCCACCTCCAGTCTGATGTCTGAGCGATTATCAGCTTCAGTTGGGCTGTGACGTTTGACGATGCAGTGTTTAACATTGCATGCCTTTTTAGTCTGATGAGACAGCCTGACCTTTGAGGCACAACAGGAAATAATCACCATGCAACTAATGTTACTGTCACAAACCCTGCTGATTGCCATGTTCTCATTCAAAACAAAGCTACATGTACAAAAACAAAACCTCACTCAGTGGGAAACAAATTATTCTCATGAATGAGTAAATGTTCTTCTGAAAACTTGTGCACAGTGGTTTGTATGATATCTTGTGAAACATGATGTTTGTTGGATGCATCCACCCTTAAAGGAATTGATCAGGATTGTCGCCTCACTTCCTGCTTCGCTCTCATCGCTCCTGTCAAAAATACTACAGCCACTAGAGGTCGCTTGAGGCTGGTTTCTACAGCAATTTAAATGTTGTTGTGTTGGGTTGGGGGGGGGGTTGACTTTCGTTTCACACGGGACATGAACAGCAGTGTTGTAATTTGAAGTTAAGTAAATGAAATATTTTTACTCATGCTTTACATCACATTCTACCTCATTTCCGATAGATACGTCTATTAATTTTACTATTTTTATTACCTTTTGTAACTCCAAATCTTGTATAATGTTACCCTAACGTTAAAATTGAGTTTTGAAGTTGTGACTGTGACATTCATGACATGTTTAATTGGCGTACATTACGAGGACATGTTGATCTCCTGCCACTCCTCTTGTTCATATATGAGGGTTGTACCAAGCAAAACATATGGTTGTATTGTTTGGAGGACTTGTTGCCTGGCTCACAATAACATTATTTTCCTTTCATTTCACTTTTGCTTTTTGTTTCTGCTCAGTTAGACAGTTGGAGAGTAAACTGCTCAACGTCAGCACATCAGCTTCTGAAAAGTGGCTGTTTTGCTAAGAGGCTAATGTGTCTGTCACTACAGGAAGGGGACAGGCCAAGTGACCTTGGCAGGATATGATGACAATAAGGCTGCATTACGCAAACAGCATCAACAGCATGCACTGCAGTCTCTGTGTGTGGGTTCTGATGCTCTTTCCATTTTAAAAGGACATTAGAGCTAATGGTAATGGTATCTTGGAGGTTTCCAAGCCTCTTTCCAGTACTGCCCTATATAGTAACTGCCAAAGAGCATTGTCCATTAAGAAAGCAAACAATGGATATTTTTTCATAGGCCACACAGGGTACAGGGTAAACATGTCTATGCCACAAACAATTAGCCACATATTACATGCTTTAGCTATTTAGGAATGCTTATTGTTTGATAAACCAAACAAATTACCAGGAAGGGATGAATGAAATTCTCTGAGGGTTGGTGAGGTAAACATTTCCAGGAATCTAGACACAAAATCATTAACACAACCGCTTGGCATTTAAGCATCTGTTACCGAGAGCAAAGGTTACAGTGGTTGCAGAGTACTGCTGTGTAAAATTAAAAAAAAATCTATCATATACGTGCATGATGCATGTGGCTGAGCATGTTTTTCCATGTGGCTCAGCTAGGAAGGCACTTTCCAATTATGTCCTTTGTATGTGAACAGTGCACACTTAATCTGCAGCAGGGACTCTGATGGAAACACAGAGTTTGACATCTTTTCATCAGCTCTTAACACAGATGTGAGAACCTGCATCATTTGATCCAGCCTGGGATTAGTGATGGCCACAGTCTCCTTATGGCTCAGTGGCTTCGCCGAGTTGACAGCAGCTAAGCGATAAGCCCGCCATTCTGCCTCCTGACTGTGAAGTCAGTGCAGCTAATTAGCAGTTCTGTCCGGGGCTGATTCATTTATTCAGCGTAGCCTCATTTATTTAATCGCGTGAAGGTAATTCATTTGCATATTCTTTCATTGTTTTCACTTTCCAACTTTACTAACCATAGCCACTTTATTGTAGATATGATTAAGGCTTTTCATTACAGCCAGTCAACTGTGCAGTGAAAGGTGTGCAATACTTCCTTCAACACCTTCTTCACAGATACATGGGGCTGTTGTAAAAACAGGCTGAGAGCAAAGTGTATAAATAAACCCCTCGCTGGCCGCTCCACGAGGGTCAATAAAACTACAAGCTGAAATGCATTTAGAGATCCTCAATGAGAATCTCATTGTTCATTCTACCCCTGCGATTTGCGAGGATCCCCCAGCCAATCAATACAAGGACCATTAGGCTTAACAAACCTGGTTCTTCTATAAACTGCCCACAGGCTCTGTAAAGCAACAACACGCACTCTAAGACAGCTACCTGTAACAGCTCCGTGGTAGGTGTGTTGTACAAAGCAGGATGTCATTATATTTTGACACACTCATTTGTCATCCTCACATTAATCTACACATGGTGACGCAGATAATACGCTACATGCAGTAATACTTCTAATGTATGTGTGTGCATGTGCCGTTTGCTATGATTTGACATTTAGCTAACAGAGTCAAACATGACCATTTTTTTTCATAATGAGATGTTTTTTATTATTATTTTACTGTCAGTCATGTCACTCTGTGGCGACAAGCTTTGGATGGCTGCAAGAGTCAGATATGGAACATGAAAGAAACAGGATGAAACCTAATAGATGAACCACAGCCTTATGCAGAGTGCTGACACAGTACACCACGAGTCAACATTAAAAATGTGAGCTGCTATGCTTAAAAAAAACCTACAAAATATTAATTCAGTGATCAAAAGTCACTACTCCTGCTGCCAGTCCAGCTCTGCAGGTTGGAAGAACAAACGTTCTGTTTATTGTTATTCAGTTGCTGTTCATTGAAATTATTTATTGAATTTTGACAATGGTGTGTTAACAACCATTATCTAAAAGTAATGAGCATTTAAGGCCATTCCTCCCACTTTTTGTGCATAACAATGCCTATTCACTTTTAAATTGTATTGCCTTATTAAAACCACAATTCTTCTTACTTAATTAAAGAACATTGTTGTATGATTGCTATTTCTTAAATAAAAAAAAAACATATTACCTAGAAGTATTAAAATCAAGTCAGCAATTGACTTTTTTGCTACTTGTTTGCTTTTGGAGCAACAGGAAAGGCATAGAAATGAACCACAGCACAGCAGACGTTCCTTTATAAATCTCCACACAGAAACATTGTGCTGTGTTCACCCACATGTGAGCGGAAACACACTGAGAAATCCTGCAACACACGATTTTATTTCACCACTTAATTGCCTAACTTAGCCTCACTGCTTTTGTAATGGGTAATTGGTTGTCATGACAAACACTCAGTCTATTCATAGCTCCTAGGCTTGTGCAAAAACCCCTCAGAAAAAAAAAATGAAGACAGGACATAGAAGATGTCTGATGCAAAGCTTTCCGCTCCTCCTGAAGCTGGGAATAAAGGGAATGATAGTCGGTTATGTTTCTTCTCCCCACATAATCTGTCAGCCTGATGCACGGAGACTCCTCGGGACAAAATGGACCTTACCTTTTGGTTACATATTAGTAAAACAGTCAGCATGACTAAGAGTCATTTGCATACTCTCATATTGAGAGAGGACTAAAGCTTGCTGCTTCTCCTAAGAGAAGCTAAATACATATTCTGGTGTATGCATACCGAAGAAAAAAGAAAAGACGCACAGTGAACCGATTTCATTAGTGTCACGTTGATATAATGTAAACACGCCGGAAAGCATGCCTGTACTGAGATTTCAGGTGGGGGGGTTTTTGTAGGGTGTAGGCAGTGTGTAGTCATGACATGTAAGCATCAAACACAGCATTCTCCGAGACCGCCGGCCACACGTTACTTAAACACATGCATTATTTATCTTACAAGGAAGTGAATAGACAAGACTGTGAGCTATCTGTGACCTCCAAGTCAAAATCATGCAACTGAAGAATGATTGAATAAAGGGTGTCTTTTGTTGACAGCCCTCAGACGGCTTCATTGATTTCAGTTTGTTCCACAAGGTTAGTGGCTATATTCATAAGGAAAAACTTTGCGAGACCCAGACGCTTCTCAGGACAGAGATTTCTTTAATGCCTTTCATTCTGTTACAGTAGGATTTTATTGGTTTAACATTAAAGAAAAGGCAATCTGCAGTTTTTATTGTAACCCAGCAGGTATAGAGAACTGGCGTTCTCTTAGGCTGCATTCAAGCTAATGATCTCCATCCACACAAGCATTTTAGCACCATTTTAGAAATAATCACCACCTGAAAAGGCACATCACATGAACATTCACATACATGGGGCATGCACGGACAATTTTAAACCTTAAGTAGATTGTCCAGTCTGTTTGGAAGTTCAGGAGATGTAACTGTGGTTTAACAGGACACCCAGGACAAGGGTGTTTTTCAAATAAAAGCCCCACAGGGTAGCTTTGTCTTCGTAGCTAAATAAAAGCCTGATAGGAAACTTTGGCTTAACAGGACAAAGTTGATTTCCAAAGTAAAAGACCCACAAAGTAACTGTATCTTATACCCCTTTTTGCTTGTCCTTGTTTGCACTTAATTTAACTTGCAAACCAGCTGAGAACCTGTTGGCTTTTCCACAGGCTAGAAAACCACATCATTACGTCACAGTATACGTCTGCATACGTCGCTGCCTCTTCCACCGTCTCCTCTGCTGCCTCCCCCGATTTCCAGAAATGCTAGCGCCAACTTTCAGCATAACAGCAGCAATTATTAACTACATTGTTTTTCTACAAATGTTGCTCCTGGCATTGCAAGGCCTACATTGGCATACAAACACAACGGGCACAACACATTTGTGCTGCTCGTCTTGGTTGCTATGGGCGGCGATTAAGGAAGAAGAAAGGTCTAACATGTTTTGATTGTTTTTAACACTGAGTACAGTGATATCCCGCTGCAGCCATCTCCATCTGTATCTTCTGAAACACCGGCTTTGTTCTCGAAGCTCCCTCAAGTTTGTTCTGAATTTTGGCCGAGGACCATACTGCTAAGAAACATTTTTCTCTTCCACAGACCACTGCTTTGATTTTACGTCCGTAGTGAAGCTCACACTGTAATGCTCCTCATGGATCCAGATTTAAACATTGACCTTTGATAATACATGATCATACCTAACACGTTGAAAGAAAAAAAAGGAGTCCGACTGAAAAGATGAACCTTTAATCCACAGAGGATTTGATTATTTCTTTCCACCCAGAGATGACATACACTGTCATTTTGTTATTAGAGCTAGCCCCTGGCCGGGTCCTTAATTATGTATTTATCATCTTATATATCTGCCACAAAAATGTCAAACTAGTCTCAGAATGAGGTGTCTAGATTTGCATTTGTTCAAATTACAGGCTAATGATGCTGCGCCTAATTTCCTCATGGCATCATTCATTTCCTGTCTTTTTCTTTCGGCTTTGTGACCTTTTAACCTGCACCAACTTCAATAGCCAATTAGAGATGGTTACCTTCTTTGCACAAAGCATCTCTTGGATCATGATTTGAAGGTCGTTTTGCACACTGTTAAGCCCCCAAACACCCACACTCATTGTCACACACAGTAGCCTTTCCCTAAATGTTTTTGGTAACCACAGTGACAGGCAAAACCAACAAAACAGAGGGAGAACGAATTAATGGAAGGAAGTTGATTTCCTTGGATGTGGAAGGTGAGGAAAGGGGTTTATTCAGGTAATGGAAATGTAGGAAACTGTAGCGATGAGGAGGAAAAAATAGAATAACAAAAATCATCAATACCTCACTAACTTACACTCTGTAATGACCTACTTTACATTACAGTTTCCCTCTTCTCCCCCACTGAGGCAACCCTTTTCCACACACACACACACACTTTGAAGGAGAAATTAACACTCTTCTTTGGAGTAGTATGTTTTTTTTCCAAAATGCAGGTTTAAATGCCTTCTCAAGAGCTAATTTTCCTCTTCTACCAGAATACAGCGGTAACCCTCCAGCAGCAGATACAATGGTGTCCTGAGTTGTTTGGAGGGTTGAACACACAAGAAATGAAATCAATGGTTTCTTTGTGTGCTTGTGTGCCAGAGAAAATGGGTGGAATTACACTAGCTTGTGCAATTATATGAGTCAGAGATATAACACAGACAGAGAGAAAGGGAACAAGAGAGAAACATAGATAAATAGTTAAACGAAAAGAATATAATTGAAGCTGCATTTTGATTTAATTCTTGTATTGTCACTGTTGTTATCCTTGAAACATCTCAGCGGCGCACATGACGTGGCCAGCAGGCTGTCAACCATTCTTGACACAAAACGGGTCTGACAAATACATTTTCAAATGTGAAGGATATTAATCAAGTGAGAAGGAAGCGGCTGATCCTCAGGCTTTCCAAGTGATTGATTCATGCTGACTGATTGATTGATTTAGATCAAACAAGCAGTGAGCTGGCATTTTCTGACACCCTTGAAGAAAATCTGCGTCGACAAACCCGATCGTTGAAGCAGCTCGAAGGCACTGCTGATTAAGTCCGTCACAACAGACACACGCATGCATGCTTTTTCTTCTGGTCATGCATGACATCAAGTCTTCCATCACTCTGGAGGATAGTTAATGAAGTTTTCTATCTGTCATTGTCCTGAGTGAATACCTCCTATCAGAGGGACAAAGCCCCTAATGGTTTGGAAAGAAATGAGCTGTTTTATGAAAGCATCCACCCTGAGTCATCCCAATATGTTTGCGCTTCAAAAGTTCTTCTAACCTCAATCTTTTTTTGTCATCCCCACAAGTATTCCGCTCTATCTGAGGTTTTTCAGAGCCAGACAGGACTCGGTTATTCTTCCAGTACACTGCTCTGGAGTGTTTTGTTTATCCAGAGACTTCTCTCACACAAATGTTTGTGAAATTATCTTTAGCTGCTTCTCTCCCCTTCTTATAATTGCTTCATCTTTGAAAAGAAATCAGCTGCAGTTGTTGGAAACATAAAAAGTAATTTCACTGTTATGATTAAAAAGCTGTTAGACTCCATGTTTGCTTCATAGTATCATAACTCAAAACATCATGCAGACATGCCAGCCAACATATTCCACTCTAGATGAGTAAATACAGCCCTGAAATGTCATTTGTTACATATTCTGTGAGATTACTCGAATTAAAAGTGCTGTGCCAACATTTAGAATATATACATCAGTAAACAAATATCTGGTAGCTGGTCTGGCCGTGAGTAATGTGTGTGCATGAGATCTGAACACCCAGGGCGTTAAAAAGAAACGCAAAAGTAAGAGTTGGGAATGAGAATGTGGAAGCAGTCCTTGCTAATTCTGAACTAATTATATGCTCTGTACGTCACTTTTACATAATTCATTCTGAGTACTTCATATTACTTTTGGAAAATCTTATTTTGAACTCATTTTTCAAAACACATTCCTGACTTTATCCTTTCTATTGTCAAGTATGTTGTGTGCACTGTGGCCACTTATGGGAAATGCAACAAACTAGAAGGGCGACCTGAGAGCACTACCAAGGCTATGCCCTATCTCACAATGTTACCAAAATAAAAAAATATTCTTCTATCTGCCCGATGATTCAAATCCACTAAAAATAACTACAAATGACTTTTTCCTTGGCCCATGCTGCTCTCATCCTCCTAATAATGCCAGGAGTTTTTCTGTAATCCTGCAAGAAAAACAAGACTAACTCCTTGGCGGAAGTAATCCCTTGAAGTAATTTCTTCTTGTTCTGTGTTTATCGTTTCCTTTCACCTGTCAAGGGACTACCAATGGAAATTAGCCCGTAGCTAAATCTAGGAGCTCTTCTCTATGAGATTCATGTATTTTTGTACATGGTCCCTGCTATAAATGCACATTTAAAAATACAACTTAGATTGGATTATTAAAGAAAGTAACTGTATTCAGAAAACCACCAATTTAAACTGTAACAGAATCAGAAAAAGTTACTTATATTATATATTTTAAATAAGTAATCATGTTACTTATTGTCCGGTACTCCCCAACCCTGTGTGCTAGATGTGAGCCTTTGGGATGTTAAAATAAAAGAGTCATGTTTCCCCAGTCTAGAATGTCATACTCAGATGCTAAGCAGACCTGAAGCTGTTGATTTCTCAGCCTTACAGGGTGCTGTGC
>CAFUXE010001069.1:852863-884906 GCA_903364295.1 Serranus cabrilla
CGTATTCATTATTTTCCTGCAGTTCTTGGACCTGCGAGTAGCTGTGCTCGGTAATGTGGACTCGGGCAAGTCCACCCTGTTGGGTGTTTTGACACAGGGTGAGCTGGACAATGGACGGGGACGAGCAAGGCTCAACCTCTTCAGACATCTACATGAGATCCAGACTGGACGCACTTCAAGTATAAGCTTTGAGATTCTTGGCTTCAATAGCAAAGGAGAGGTGAGAAAAGATGAAATGCCAAAGAGTCAATAATAGGTTCCCTAGTTATATATTCATATAATTTGTTATAAAAAGCATTTCCATTATTACATTATAGTTATCGCAGTATTTTGATGTGTAATTTAGATTTTGACACCTGCTTCTTTTCCTAGGTGGTGAATTACAGCGAGTCTCGGACAGCAGAGGAGATTTGTGAGAGTGCTTCTAAAATGATAACATTCATTGACCTTGCGGGTCACCACAAGTACTTGAAAACCACCATCTTTGGCCTCACCAGCTACTGTCCTGATTTCGCTATGCTGGTCGTCAGCGCAAATACCGGCATTGGTGAGTATTATATGATTGATTTAAAAGCAGAGTAAGTGGGGCTTTCCGAAAAGGAAACATCTATACAGTCATACACTCCCTCTCAGTTGTCACTTATGACCCACTCCAAGTGTCTGTATCTGCAGAGCCTCTGCCCTCTACCTGTATTTCTTCTTTTCCTTTCATTTTACTGTGTACAGGGCGTTTCTGGACATGCCCAGGCTGACATTGTAATCAGTGTCGCCTGAGTGTGAAGCTCAGGAAGCTTAACTAAATTCTCCTGTCTGGACAGAAATACTATGCCTAAAGTCTAGACTGAAGATCGCTAAACTTGCATGCTATTTAGATGTCAGTTAGCTGTGAAGAAGGCCTACTTTGAATGTAATTTAACTCGCAACATAAAAAATGTACTCATGGTGCTTTAAATGTTTTAATTATTCTTATGTAGTTGCACTTTATCTAGTCACTTTACTATTCAGATAATACCAGCTGAAATTGGATCTGTCACAGAGACACACGCTGGTAATAGACACTTGTAGAGCCAGTCTGACAGAGAGCCCATGTTTGTGTACACCTTTAGTGGACTTGGCCAGCTGTGACTTTGCAAACATGTGATATCTGATCTTATGTAACAGACCACGACTCCCACCGTAGCTGCTTTACCCCTCCTTCTTGTCCCCTCCTTCTCGTGCCCGCTACTAAAGTATCTCAAATACCATCCATTCATGTCAGAGCATTCTGACCCATTGGAGGCAGCTCTGTGATCTCTCTTTTTAACTTTTGACCCTTCTCATTTCTTGCATAGCCGGTTAGTCCAGAGTCGCCTGAAAAACCACAATGCCCTGCTAAGCAATTAGTTTGTGTCACATTGTAAATAAAGGGGGATGAAACTTTACCTTCACTTTGGCATTACATTCGAACAAATTATTTCACCAGCCCAGACTTTTTGCTTACAGCAAGTGAGACTGAGTACAGGAAGCTTGAACAATCCCACGGTTTAGGAAGGACATGCTGTAAAACGTTAGCAGCTATAACTGATGGGACAGGAGTGGCAGTTCTTTGCTTTGTTTGTGAAGACTTATAGCTTGTGTATGGCATGTACGCCCTTTTTTGTTTAATAGTAGTAGTTGAGCACCAGTGCTTAAGACCTGTATTGTGAGTTTTTAAACAAAAGGTTGTTGTCAGAAGTGGGATTCGAACCCACGCCTCCAGGGGAGACTGCGACCTGAACGCAGCGCCTTAGACCGCTCGGCCATCCTGACATATTAAGTGGTTATTTCAGTCTGCAACAAGAGTGGCTGAAATTATCTCTCCTGTTCCAGGAGTAGTAGATCCCCAGTCTTAAGATTTTTAGTAATATAAAGTTTGTTGTCAGAAGAAGGATTCAAAATCACACTGCAAGCTCATCGCAGCGTAGTAGAGCTCTCGGTGATCCTGACTTACAGCTATTTGTGGTAACTCTGCCGGACAACTGGCTGGAGGAGGAGCCCAAGTCATGCAGGGATAGTAGAGTTCTATTTGGTTAATACCTGTAAGATAAGCAATTGTTGTCAGAAGTGGGATTTGAATTTATGACTATTTCACGAGCACTATTTGCTCACAGGAATAAGCAAAGGTTTGTTGTCAGAAGTGGGATTCGAACCCACGCCTCCAGGGGAGACTGCGACCTGAACGCAGCGCCTTAGACCGCTCGGCCATCCTGACATGCAGTTTTATTTAGTAACTCTGCTTCAAGACCGAGAGAAGGAGGGGCCCTGACAGGCACAGCCAGCAGGACCAGATAAGTACACACTGTGATATTTGTGACGTTCTGTACCTCAAAAATAGGCATGGTGGGGGAAATGGGGTCAAGAATGGGAACCACCTTTGCAATGCAGCAGACAGAACTGGGACACAGTGTCTGCAACCCAAGAGCAACAGCTTTAATTATGAAACATGGTAATGGATCTGTGTAATGTATAGGGATCGTCCCAGGCTGTATCTGTGACAAGCCAAAGGGCAGCTTATCATCTTGTATCATTCTGACGCTACCAAATATCTTGGCACCTCCATAAGGGATTTTATCCTATGTACCTTCAACTTGGATGCACTGAAAATAACACACAACAACCAAAACAAACCGCTGCTCAGCTGATGAGGGTGTAAAGGTTTTAAGTCTCTGTCAACATTTAAATGTGCATTATGCATCAGTACCCCTGACCTCCTTATGATGTGGGCCAATTTTAAGCCTACATCCAAACCAAGCTATAATCTGCTACACATACAGAAACATACTGTACCTTTATTACTTTCGGTCACATGTCAACTTTGTTTACAAAGACACACGACCCAACAGAGACCAGACCTGTCTCCAGGACACTGTTGCCACAACCTAGGCATTAATTACATAATAACCATATATGGTGGAGTATTCCTGCACTGAAATCCTGTCTACTTGGTCATAAAAGTCATACGTCATGGTAAATTCTACCTGGTCTTATCAGTCTGCACTCACACTCTCTTGACCCTCAGACACACATTATGAGCCAGCAGATAAGCAGTGTTATCTTCGGTCGCAACGGTCCTATCTCTCAGGGATGTGGATTTTCTTGTGTCCAAGGGGATGTTTGCAAAGGACATCGCCGCCCCTCCTGTTTATTTATTGCAACTTTATTTGTATAAGAACATTGTATGTGTGCTCTGTTGATTGTTTGAAGTGGTGCAGAGCAAAATACACACACATTTGTTGATTTAATGTAGTTAAAACCTCCTAGACACTTATCCCTGCTTCTTCTCCTTCCTCTTTTTCCAGCTGGAACGACACGGGAGCATCTTGGACTTGCCATGGCCCTGAAGGTGCCCATCTTCATCGTCATCAGTAAGGTTGACCTCTGTACGCGGTCCACAGTTGAGCGCACTGTGCGGCAGTTGGAGCGCGTCCTGAAGCAGCCGGGCTGCAACAAGGTGCCCATGGTCGTGAGCAGTACAGACGATGCCGTCACAGCAGCACAGCAGTTCGCACAGTCACCCAAGTATGAAACTACACATGCAGGACTGAATGTGTACATTAACCATTTGTTTTGTGCTCATGTGTGCTGATCATGTGCCTGTGCTCTCCCTGGCAGCATCACACCCATCTTCACAGCATCCAGTGTGTCTGGAGAGAGTCTAGACTTGCTCAAGGTCTTCTTCAATATCATCCCTCCTCTCAGCAACAGCAAAGAGCAGGAGGAGCTTATGCAGCAGCTAACTGAGTTCCAGGTATGTCTGAGCTGAAGTTTCTGAATGCATGCAGGTGATCAGCTGGCACATCAACGCTCTACTCACTGTAAATACACACACATGATTTGAATGTGATTAACATCAGTGTGCATCATTACAGGTTGATGAAATCTACACAGTGCCAGAGGTGGGGACTGTGGTGGGAGGCACTCTTTACAGGTCAGTGTGTTGAAATTTCACGCTTATTTATTCAACTTGCAATTTTGTTTAGCATGGGCTCTCTCTGACTCACTTTTCTGTCTGAATGTGCAGTGGTATTTGCCGTGAGGGAGATAATCTTGTAGTAGGGCCCACAGACTCGGGCCAGTTCCACAAGCTGACCATCGGGAGCATCCAAAGAAACCGTTCAGCATGCAGGGTACTCAGGGCCGGCCAGGCTGCAACACTGGCCCTGGGAAACTTCGACCGCTCACTACTACGAAAGGTCAGACACTTAACATTTGTGCCAAAATTGCCTCTCTCTTTCTTTCGCCCTATAGTCTTTGCCTGTTTAAGTATTTAGAGGGAGTGTTTGTCCTTGTATTTACATCATTATAACACTTTATCTGTGATTCATTTTGGATCATATTAGACACTCTAATTTATGTGTGCTTTCCTCCTATAGGGCATGGTGATGGTGAGTCCAGAGATGGATCCTACCATCTGCTGGATGTTTGAGGCTGAGATTGTGCTGCTCTTCCATGCCAAGACCTTCCACAAGGGCTTCCAGGTTACTGTGCACATTGGCAATGTGAGACAGACCGCTACAGTGGAAGCTGTGTACGGCAAGGTTAGTTCACCCACTGAGCTACAACTGTTTCTGTCTGAAAGTTGTCAAATCCTAAGGTTTTGCAGGTTTTTACTTAAAGCTGTCTCTTTTCTTCCTATTCTTACGATACATCACATTATCACAGGAGGAGCTGAGGACAGGGGAGAAAGCAGTGGTTCTCTTCAAGTTCATTAAGCACCCAGAATACCTGAAAGTGGGAGCTAAGGTGCTCTTCAGAGAGGGCGTGACCAAAGGCATCGGCCATGTCACCAAGTTGCAGTCCATCGCCCAGTACCGACCATCCCAAAGCGAGGACGAGGAAGCCTAAAGTTTCTCGGAGTAAACAACAGAAAACCCCGTCCCATCCAAAAACAAGGTGCTTCATAAACAACCACCTGCTTTCTCCAAAGGCCACCCTGTCCTGTTCCCTGCACAGTAAATCCCTGTCAAAGGAGATTGTTGTTTTATCACCATTTTCCAAAGCCTTGTTATCACCATCCTTCTCATTTGTCACATTCAGCCTTTGTAATAACTTAAATAGCTTGAAGGGTGTTGCTTTTCCCAGCACTGATAAGAGGAAACCCCTCAGCCTCTCTTTAACACATTCACTTATCAACAGTTACCAAAGTGATATTGAGTGTCAAGAACACACAGTTGCTTACACACACCTACAATGAAGTGCTGCCTTCACAGTTTACACCTAAATGCACTCCTAATTTACAAAAAGATCACACAGACTTGCACTGAAACCTAAATGCCAGTGTTGGTATACCTTTGACAGATCATCGTTTACAAGCAGTATGACATGCTTGGACATTAACCTCTATCACCGATGTCATTGTTTTTATCACCCTATGGCAGCTTGTCTGTTTGACCAGCATTGTGCCTGACTGAAGAGGACAAGCCTCACTGTATTTAAATACTCTTAAATCATACCCTTTTCTTACTTAACCTCTCATTATGTAAGACAGCAGTAGAAGCAGTGAGATACACATATGGTTCTCGGACACAGCTTTGTCAGTTGTATATAAGCTAAACCACCTTTCTTCAAGCTATAATATTGCTGACAACGGCACTTTATGAAGGTAAAGGAGAGCGTCGGACGTATGCAAAGTCAGAACTCAGTTTGTCAGCCTGCCAAGATAACCTCACACTGGCAATCACCTTGTAAGTGGTTTTGTGATGTCACACGTCTTTGAGAATTATGTTTTTTATTCACAAGTAATGCCTCACGATAGCGCAGCGGGACGGTGCTGATCTCGCTGCCTGTCCTTTAAGTGCTTTAGTTACTCAGGTCAGTTTAGATATTAGACAGCATTCCACGCTCACAGAACGACTCCAGTGGAGGTTTCTGTTGCTGACTTGGGGGGTGGGGGGGAAGCGAGGTTTAAGGAAAAAAGAAAGACAAAGAGATGTGTTTGATTATGGATTCTAAAGTATGTGAAGCTGCCTACTGATGCAGCTTTGTTGTGAAGCAATGACGCTTGAGGTACTTGATGTCGTCTCTTTAGTTACTGATGTCGCTAACTTTAAGGGGGATTTAACACAGTGCCTAATGGAACTACTGTTTGAGTAGCCGCCCATTACTCCCCAAAGTTTAACAACTTACTGAAGTTGGTGCTATTCCTTGAGACAGCTTTTGATTTTTACAAGACGACTTTGAATATGAATGTTAATTGCTACTATATGTTGAAGGCTGCTGTTGGCCTTATCATGTCTTATATATATATATAGCATGTTCATGACTTATAGATTTGTTGTCCCACTGATATCAATGATAGAGGACGACTGAACAGTGTGCCCTGTTTTGTTGAAGTCAAGTTGTTGTTATGAACGCTTTTTGTGCACTCAAAGAGAGGAGAAACTAAGAACGCATTTCAACCAAAATATTTTATAGCCTTTATGAAGAGTATCAGGTGTCAGCTTGTTTTAAAGCATCTGAGAAGTATTTTATAGATTTCTGGTAGTTCCAGATTTTACAGTTTATTCAGACATGTTTTTCACTGTTTTCGCAGTCTTCTTAATGACACCAACACACCTTCACTTTTTTGAAATCACGTTTCAGACCTTTTTCCTTTGAACTGAAAGTGTAATGTTTTGATCATTATTTGGGTGAAATGCAATATTTATGTACAGATCAAATTTGTGTATCATGATGTACATGAATAAAAGTTTTATTGTCTCTTTAGCAGGAGTTTCGTTTTGTTGTCTCCGAGGAAAAACAAAAAATTACCGACCGTTTTCCAACATGTCATCATACACCTTGTGTTTTGTCCACTGGCCCACATGTCATAAAGACATGACTCATCTCACAAAATTTCGTTTCATAAGGCGTTGTTATTTCACTAGTCTGGTACTGTTCCTCCCAATCTGCTCCCCAGCTGATGCAAGACAATGCAAGAGTAATTTCCTCACTCAGTTGTCTTTCAGCACTCACGCACTACAGAACAATAGGTTCACCATGGTAGAAAGAATAAACAAAAAAAACTGGATGGACTCTCATAATGGTGCAGTAGCTCCCATCCTATGGGCAATCATGCATTTCAAATATATACTTTTGTCTTGCAAATGTTCTTTATTTCCTGAGCTCAGAAAACTTTATACTGTGTGAGGGATCAAGCTTTATATTCAATGAATTAGTGACATCTGCTGGTGCATCAGAATACTACAACATCATGTACACTACTACAAAATGTAAAGTCTTTAATTAAGCTCTGTCATTTGTTCACATTTATATTATATGAAGGATGATAACATTGATCATTTAATACAAGTTTGAGTATTTTGGTTATGGCTTTCCATTCTTAAAGCAAATCCAGTGATTTGTATTTCTGATATATTAATATAAGCATTATCAGTTTGTACTTTATTTAATTAAAAGAAATGCAGCTCTACAGAATGTCTTCAGCTCCTCTTGAAAAAAGAATCCAAAGTGCCCGTACTCCCACCTTGGGAGCGATGCCTTTTGGATTGTGGTCCTGTCTGGCCTCTGGTTTTTGTCTTGCCACGTGACGACTGGGCTCTGAGAGGAGTTGGAAAGACATTAGAAGAAGAAGGGGAGGAGGTGGTTGCACTTGTGGATGAAGAGAGTGAATTCTGGAGGTCCAGGGCAAAGTGATAGTCATTGTGTTCAGGCATTTCCCAGACCAACACCTCCTGGCCACAGCGTTCACAGTTTAACAGGTCTTCTCTTGCCACACTGGGAGGATGGTGATTAACCTGTGAACCAATGTCCGGTTCATTACTTAACTCTTCACATGGTGACTGCTGGGATGAGCAATCTTTTGCCTGTAGCTCTGACGAAGTGTCTTCTGAGTCGTCTGTGTGGTCAGGTCCAGACTTATGTCCTATTTCAGACTTGTCTAATGTTGACATTGAGGCCTGTGAGCTTCTTTCAAGACTCTTCTTGTGAAAGAAAGAGGAAATGCCAGAATGAGAGCTGGCTGAACCGTTTTTAGAAACGTTGGCATCTGCCTCTAACTCACTATCGGTGGCAGAGGTTTTGTGAGAGGAGCAAGACGTCAGAATCCCTGTGGAGCCTTTACCCTCGGCTTCCTCGTCTACATCTTTTACAGGCTTCTGTCTTTGTCTCTCAGCTGCCTTTTGAAAGAAGGACTGGATGGTGCTCGGCTGTTTGCATGTGGAGTCATTTTTCAGTTCAGAGGGAGGCTGGGTGGGGGGCTGCGTGGTTGAGAAAACACTCTGAGTTGACGTGACATCACTGGAAAAAAAGCCAGCAATGCCCCCCGCTGATGGAGTATCACTGAATTTGCTAGCTGAGATGTGCAGCAGGGTGAGGGGTGGAGTCCTGGGGACATGAAGCAAGAAAACGTTAGGTCACACAGGCATTACTTCAACCAGTGACTGTAAATATGTTCACAGTGTTCCATAAATATATTGTACCATCTTACCATGCTGCCTGGTGGTTTCCTGATGTGTTGAGACTCTTGATAATGGCAAAGCTGTCACCGGCCAGTTTGGTCGCTTCGTACCGCACTAAAGCGCAACAACGAGAAAAGCTGCTCGCCCTCTTGTCCCCGAGCTGACGTACACCAACCGTCAACAATTTAGCCACTCGACCGTTCTGTAAGATGGTGAGAAAAGACTGATGTGAAACCCAGTTATATTTACTGAATGTAACCCAGTTAAGAAAACAAGCGTGACTGATGTAATACGGGAAAGGTTAAAAAAAATTACAGAACCACTAATAGCTCACCACTGGGGTGCAAGTCATGAACACAACACTGACAAATCATCGCCTTTTAAATGGATGATTTTTTTAAGAAGCAACATTATCATTCATTTGGAATCATGTCACTTCATATTATTATTATTATATATACTGTTTGGTGCTAAGCGGGTGATAATTGAAAGTCTGAAAGTTCATCAACTTAGTCATTCAACCACTTGTTAAGATGGTGTGAAATGACATGCACTGGTGTAAAAAACATTACATTTACAACATCAATGGGGAACCCAGTTGAGGAAATAAGCAGCACTGCTGTAATATAGGAAAGGAGAAAAAGTTACACAACCGCAGATAGCTCACCACTTCTCTGTCCTTGGTAAGTCTCTCCTCCAGCTCAAGGGCCAGCTGATGAAGCCAATACTGAACCTACACAGAGCATTAATGACAAACATTAAAACAAATCATAAATGAAGACAAAACAATGTCAAAGACCGCATGTTTGTTCACAATATTACAATAATGTGTCTAATGCCATCTTCTGTAGACATTTAGATTAACTACATTCTCTCAAAAGTTCCCCCACTTCCTATCAATATGACACTAAAATAAAAGCGATATTGTGTAATGCTTGTCATTTATATTCACTTTCTGTTGTAGCACATAGGAAACAAAGACTGATGGTCTGTACCTGCTCTTTTGTGGCCAGCGATGTTTTCCCAGGGAAGTTTTTACTGCAGCCTATAGACTTTGGAAGCTGTCTGGGTTTCACCGCTTCAAACTCAATCCCCCGACACAAGTCATACAGCCACTGGCTGCAAAGAACAGAGGTTCAGTGGTAGATGAGGTTACTAATCAAGTGTTAATAACATGCTCCATCTTCAAGTCCATTTTATATCATCATAATTAAAATCTACATGGTCTAACAAATACAAAGGCTAAGCAAGCCCTGTGTTTGCCAGTTATCTTATGACAGTTTTGACTTTTAAAAGAAATATGTGACTTCTCTCACCCTGTCTTTTCTCCAAAGTGCTGTGCCAGATGAGCCTGAGAGAAGCGAGTCAGATCTCCCATGTTCTCTATTCCCAGAGCTTCTGTGATGGAGGCACCAAGCTTACCCCCCAGATTACGGCTGCACAGGTGAAATAGGCAAAACAAGAGTAAAGTGTATTGTTAGTCAACCTTTGTCTTCATCTGTAATAATTTGTGATGAGTACATTCTTTATGGCAGAGAACTGTTTTTTACTCACATCTTGCCAATGGGTAGAGAGTTAAAAAGTTCAGTCACAGAGTCCAAAGGCAGAACAGTTTGTCTGTTAGGTTTGTTCAGCCCACAGGCTAGTTTAGCCAATACCTGAAAAAATAGGCAGTGAATAACAATAACAAAGATTACTTCTGCTGTATTAAGTATCACACCAGCATTATATTTACAGAAATAACACAATGAGAGATAGTTCCTACCTTATTGTGTGATACCCCTGCTGAACAGCGGAAACCTGTGTCTTTCTCCACAGCTGCCCTCATTTCCTCGACAATGAGTGCCCCAACAGTTAGCTGCAGCTCTGCAGAGTTCTGCTCCCCTAATGGAGGGACCGGTAAGGATTCCAGCCACTGCTGGAGGCCTCTGGACCTCTGCTCCTCTGCGGACAAACATGACTCTGTTAAGGGGATACACCCTACCTTAAGTTGTTTTTTTCAGCTTCATGTGGCCAGTGCTGAAACTATTGAGGTTATACGTACCTTTATCTAATGCAGCATCCTCTGCAGATGCTTCTGGTTCAGGTGAAGTTTGTGGGTACCCCTGAATGTAGGTCGCCCTCAGCAGCTGTGCCTCAATCTGTTTGTCATTCATGTTTTTCAGCCGTTGCTGGACTGCAGCAGTCAGATCCATGTAGGCCTCATCAATGCTGGCTCTCTCAATAACAGCAAAGCGTGACATCACCTCAATCACCTCCACACTCGCCTCCCTGTAACTGCACAGGCGAGAGTAGAACAGGTTAATAACATTAACCATAGACGAATTGCTTTATGGCACAATCTCTGGATTGTTTAATGGGTGGAAAAGTGTTACAGTCCATCACCCGTACTTACTATGTCAGGTCTGCCTTGCCATGAGACTCACGGACCCGTGCCACCTGCAGATCAGGGCACAGTTTCTTGGCATCGTCCACCCACATGTTCCTGGTGACACCATGGGCCCTGGCTTCATAGCTCACAGCTATGATACTAACAGAGGATGACATACAAGAACCATGTTTTTAAGTCATATTTACAAATCATGAGACCATCCTCAAACAGCGAGGAAGTGGCTTTAAACCCACCTCACTGACATAAAGCTGGTGAGTGGAACCTTGAGTTCAGACATTTCTACTATTTCTATATTGAAGAATGAATTTTCAGCCTTAAGTTAGTCATTCTAATGAGTTATTTCCTGTGATGGCATTTATCTCTTTCTACGGCTCTTATTTTCTGCTATATTTTACATCTAATTGTATGGTAGTACTCATCTGTACTCTATTATTATGCTCATTTTAACCTTCCAATACAGTCTGGGACTTGTGGGGAGTTTTGAGACAGAATAGTTCTGTTTTTCTTTTGGCTTATCTGCACTGCAGTGAAGCGTTTTGCGTCACTTTCTGATATCGAACGATTAGGAGATTTTACTGAGATGTTAAGCAGGAAGGCATACAAACCCTGCTTAGAGAGACAGATTCCTCGCTACAGTACAGCTGCGTTTGTTATAAAAACAGTGTCTGTCTCACAAACTCACCCGCCTCCTTTCCACGTCTTGTACTGGGCCACCACACAGGGAAGGCTCTTCAGCGCCGGGTTGAGCCTCTGCTCCACCTGGACGTAAAAGCAGTCCATGTCTACTAACGCCACCACTCTCTCCTTTCCGTAATCCATCACTGAAGAGGAAAGTCGCTCAGTAAGATTAAAATAAACAACCACTTGCAATGGTTTCTGTTAATTCACAGCTCTCGTCAGTTTACCACAGTTTAAACGAGCGCCGAAATATGTTTATGTCGCTTTGTGTTTACGCTGTCTGTCGAAGTTACATAAAAACGTCATCAAAAATCGACGAAGACAACACCGACGGTCAGCCATAGTGGTAAGGTCGTTCTTGGCTCATTATTAAGTATTTGGCACACTTTGTTGAGCATTCGTACTTTGTTTGTTGGGTTGCCTTGAAAATATGCATACACTCGTTATGATAAGGCAGAAATCGCCACTTTTAAAGTAAAAGAAATTGCAAATTGACACTTAACCCCTCCCTCGAGCCGCGGTTGTCCAATCATAGGGAAAATTTGAGGCGCGGGTTGACTGACAAGCTTTGAATATGTCAACATGTCTGCATCCTGCATGCAAACATTTGGAACGCATCTTTTTTTTCTTCAATCAAAAATGCAAAAGAAAAGGTAAGTAATGGAGTGTTATTTGCTCAAATGAACATTAATGTAGCAGATCTCCATACTCCAGCAATCACTGACAGAAATGTTATGTGAGAAAATGCTACATTTGTCATTTTGCCGTAATTGTTTGTTTTAAAAGATTGGGGTCTTTTATAGCTCTTTGGTTTGTTTTTTTTAGCTTCCCTTTGCTTTTCTTGCATTCATTTATGAGTTATTATGTAATACAAAAACATGACATGATACCATACATGTCTTAAATATGTTGTTGCTGGTTAGAAAAACACTCAAAAAAGTTGTTCCAGGTTATTCAGAAGCAGTGGTGCTCTAAAGTGCCCCCTTGGGAGGCAAAAACGCACCTAAAGTCCCTTCTTCAGTGGCAAGAATGCACTGATGTGCCCTTTTTTTCACCCCTGCCCTTCAAAAAGTCTGTGCATGCCACTGTTCAGAAGTTTAATTTCGATGTAAGGAACAATGCATAATATTAAACATAAATGTTTGTGTATTGTAAATGCGAAGTCCGTTTTCAACTTTATGTTGTTGTCAAAACAAAGTTTTTAATAATGGTTAATGTGTGACTAAAGGAAGAAGCCCTATAACAGTCTGGTTATCTGTCCAGGGTGAACTAAGCTCTATAAAGAAGGGAAATAAAACTAAATAACCAATTAATAAACACGAGTAGTCTTGCAAAACAAACAGTACAGTGTTTTCAAGCCATAGAAATTATGAAAGGTAGATTTACAGCAGGGTGAAAGAGCAGCAAAAAAAAGAGGAAGCAGTAGAGGGAAATAGATGGAATTACCCATCATGATATTCAAAGTGCTTGTTTCATTGTGACATGAATGGAAGCATGACTTTTCTGTATGTTCTTCATCTAATACTCGCTGGACTCATAGGTAAGTCTTCTGAGCTTTAACCCTATGCACAATATATAGTCAGGTTGTTATGAATTAAATGTGAGTCTTACATTTAAAGTGATAACAAGCCACAACTATGAATTGTTACAATTGTGTTTAATAGAAGCAGTTAGGTCACCGAGTAACCTGATGTTGATATGAATGTTAATGCACCGCTGTGTTTGCTGTTGTTTTGTCAGGAATTCACTGTAACATTTTCACAGTGAGTAAAGTGTCAGTCAAAGCTGGAGACTCCATCTCTATCCCATGTCTCTATACGCAGAAGTTCAAAGACAACGTGAAATGCTTGTGTGAAGGAAAAACTTGGAAGAAATGCAAATATGTAGTTAAAACAGGAATTCCTGACAATTCAGGAAAGTTTTTCATCTCTGATGACACCAACCAAAAAATCTTCACTGTGACGATTACTGATCTGACGGCTGACGGAATGAGTTACTGGTGTGCTGTGGAAAGAGTAGTTCTGCTTGATGTAAAAACAAAATTTCAGCTGTCAGTCACAGGTAACCACATATTCAATGTTTTCAACACACTTGAAATCCTTCCTGCAAACTACTTGATGGAAAAACAGATGTGTCGGATAACAAAACTAGACTATGTTTAATATTGTATTGTGCTTCTTTTTATTTATAGATGCGCCAAAGCTGTATGTGGACCAACAGTATTTCACAGCATTTGATGGGGGAAGTGTGACTGTCAGCTGCCGCTACAATAATCAAAGTATAAGAAAGTGGTGCAGGCTTATTGTGGACAGGCTTGACTGTGTGACAGGTCAGACTGGATCAATTGGTGGAACCACCGTCACCATCGATGCAAGTGTCCCAAATGTTTTCACTGTGACTATGAGTGGACTGAGGACAGAGAGCAGTGGCTGGTACTGGTGCGCCACCAAAGACTTTCAGATGCCCGTGCATATAACTGTCCATGAATTTACATCTACTACTGCTACCACTGCTACTAGTACTACCACTTCTACTGCTACAGCTACAACTACAACTACAATGAGCCCCACCACAACATGTAAGAAATAACCATTTTATATAAATAGAAATATGAGAGCAAGTAAGTAGAGACAACAAGGGTAATGGAAATACCTTAAACAATCAAAGTATACAATAAATGAATGCCATTTACCTTGAAAACATGGGAATTACAGGTAAATTATCCATAATATAAAGTTAAAGATACACAGCTACAATGTATATTTATATGAATTTTCCCATTTACTTACTCAGACTTTACAGAGTCATTTCAAACCACCACCCAGCATTCCTCCCAGTCCACAAGTGCAGAGCCACATACAGCTGAGCCCACAAACACCACCATAAACGGGGCAGACGGAGGGAACCTGCAAGATGAACACAAGAGGTCTGTACACTGTATTTCCCATTGAACCGCTTAACTAGACTCTTGTAATACAGCAACTGATCTACTGTACAATCTTTCTCCTAAATCACATATTTGTGCAATTCACTTTTGATGTTCTCATTCATTCTTGAGCGTAGATTGTGTTGTTGCATAAAGTAAAGCAGACTCTCTTTCATTCTTACCTTATGTACACATAGGCAAATTTTAGGCAGCATGACCCCATTTTTATTTAAATGTACCTCTGCTCTGCCTTCACCTTCTAGTTCCACTATGGTAACAGCTGTCTGCACCACCCTTGTCTTAATGCTATTGATTGTCCCTGCTGCCTTTTTCGGATGGAAGATGATAATAAAACACAGTAAGTCTGTTTTACGCTCTGCTAACACCAATTCAGTGATGAAATATCTATTATATCTAAATATCTTCAAAAATTCATGTGTTTTAGAGGAGCACAAGCCTGAGGACCCTGCCATCACTGTGGTAAGATACAGCCATATGTTTCCGATTATGAGGGGGGTTATAAATATTTGTTTAGCTTCCTCAGTAGCATACTTCCTCTTTGCTTTGCAAATAAAACATTTTACAGTAGGCCCAAAAATGGACTGATTATACAACACATGAAGTAAAGAGCATTGCTGGAACACAACCACTCAAATGAATGATTTACAGTACAGTAGTTCTTGTTCTGTACAGCTGTTTAATATTAATGAGTAGATTTAAAAGAGCAAAGTGCACGGAAACTTACTGTAGATAATACAGAGTTTCACTATGTAAACCAGGTCCATAATGACTTTATGAATATGACATGCATGACCCTTTTTTTAAAAAAAACACATCTTAAACCCTTCATAAATGAAACTAAAATAATGATTTGCATGTCTGCTCAATCCCAAAGCTGTCTCTATGTAGCTTGAGAGATAGCAGAAAACGGCAACTACTATTATTGCAAATACTGCTGCAAACTTCTGACATGCAAAGCAAGTAGTCCAGTTCTATTCAAATTCACCAAACTATTGTCCACATATTAGGCTAAATTTTCTCACACAACATAACACACAGTATGATGAGATTAATGTCAAATTTTTAATTCACGTCTTCTAGGGCTCACAATTTGGGAGTGACCCTGACGTGCACTACGCCACCATCGCTCACAATCAAAATATCACAGAACAGGTGAAGGTAAGCCAGATGAGAACATCCTATTTGTTTTGAACAAGAAAGAGAGCAGTGCCTGAAAACACATTTGCCTACATTTGTATTTGGTTCTTCCCCCAAATTTGATTAATCTGACTGAATCTCCTCCAGCAGCACAATATACCTGAAGAGACTGTGACATACAGTACCATCGTAACAAAGAATAGTGTGCAACAAATGGTATGTGATTGTACATACGCCACCTCAAATGGATGGGTGCTGTTGTTATAATTAGCTGATAATCATTGAGCATTCTGTTCTCTGTGCTTGTTTTCTCTCATTAGACTGAACCAGCAGAAGAAAGTGTCATCTACAGCACAGTACATGCTAAACAGAAAAAGTGCTAATGAGCAGAAAAAGATGGCAGGGTAATTAATCTTGCATCTGTTGCGCACTTATTTGTAGTATGTCACAACATTTCAGATAAACCAACCAACCCAACAGTCTGTATTGGAGACGGTCCATATAAAACCAAATAGCCGATCAGAAGCCATTAATATTGACCAAATTTAGCCATGTGACTAAAATAGTTTAACTCACTCTACTGTCTTTTCTTGCAGCTTCTCCAAGACTGTCATGCTCCAGGGAGGATGTTTATTTATTTTCATCACTTATCATCATCCACATAACTAGATCATCTGCATTTTGCTTCTATGTCTGATTATCTCGTCTTTTATTAATAATCTCCAGGACATCTAGTAGGACAACCACAGGCTTTGCTTGGAGCTTTCGGTTCTTCAGATTAAATTCTTACTGCATAAAATATATGCAATATATGTTCTGCTTCTTTGGGAAACAATGTGACAAATTTGTGATATTTTTTTTATTTTCACAAAGAAAATTGTAGCCTTCGTTAATGTGTAAATAAATGGAGCTATTATTATGTTTTTAGTTGTTACTTTAAAAAAAAATGTAATTAATGCAAACAGTTTGTAATTCATGTTTCATATCCTCACATACTCTGAGCCAAATGCAGCTGTGTACGTATGTGGTTAATCAGGAAACCAATTTGATAAAAAAAAGAAAAAAAAGACAGTAAAAGGGAAGAGGAAGAGAGATTTTAACATTTGCAAGTACTTGTTAAGTAAAATCAGGAAGTAGAAAATTAGTCTGTCAGTGCGTTGATTCATGCAGTTCCGTGCCACTCTGCTCACTCACCGACATGGCTGTTCATCTCAGAGCTCTTCTCATCCTCACAGGACTCACAGGTCAGTCACACAGGCCATGTTATGCATATAGATGTTTAGTTTTATGCTCAAGGTGGTAATATCAATTCTGTAATTATTTTTAATGTGACTCAGATGAATGTTAGATGAGTAATACACCAAGTTGTCTTCAAATTATACCTAATTTGGAGACAGTTGCATTTAAGATGAATATTGTTAGCTATATATGTAGTAAAATTATAAATTTGTTCTTGTTGCAGGAATTCACAGCTTAACAACAGTCAGTGAAGTGTCAGTGAAGACTGGAGGTTCAATCTCTATTCCATGTCTCTATGACTCAGAATACACAAACCATGTGAAATACTTGTGTAAAGGATATTATTATTCCTCCTGCTCTTATGCAGTTAAAACAAACCAAAAAGATTCAGGAAAGTTTTCAATCTCTGATGACAAAAGCCGAAGAATCTTCACGGTGACTATAAATAATCTGACGGGTAAAGACACTGATTACTGGTGTGTTGTGGAGATTGATAATGGGCAAGATGACCGTCGGTATTTTCATCTGTCAGTCACCAGCGGTAAGAGTCCTTAAAACATCTCCAAGCACATTTCAAAGCAGACTCATCCTTTGCTTCAGAAACTGATTATTAGGCTACTAACATTTTTTTTGTTGAATTGATTTTCCCTTTAGGAACACCCAGTCTCTATGTGGACCGTCAGAAGGTAACAGGATATAAAGGAGAAAACATAACCATCAACTGTTACTATCATAAATCTGGAGAAATGAAGTGGTGCAAGCTGGGCAGGTCCTGTGTTACAAAGTCATCTGGATCCATAGATGGAACAGCAGTCACCATCGATGCAAGTGTCCCCAATGTTTTCACTGTGACTATGAGTGGACTGAGGACAGAGAGCAGTGGCTGGTATTACTGTGCTACAGGAGACTTGCAGATGCCAGTGAATGTAGCTGTTACTGAGAGACCTTCCACTAGTAAGTGCTTTTATAAGTATGACATATAAATGTTTTAATAGAACCATTTCTACATGTTATTTGATTAAGCATAGAAGAGATATTATGATTAAATATTGTCTTTTTACTTGACATTTTCTTATTTGGATTGCAGCCCCTGCAGATGGAAGCTCTTCAACTGTTCAGGGTGCAGAGCAGCAAAGGTCAGAAGGCTTTGAATTAACGTACAGTATAAAGACAAGAGACAATTGTAAAGGGAAATGTATATGTATTTCTGTGATTAATAAGATTGGTCGGTAGTTAAAGATAATAGTATAAGTAATAAGGATGATGAATTCTGTTTAATGACTTTGCATTGTTTGCTTTCATTGGCTTATTTCTGTAGCAATGGTTCAGTTGACCTGTACCGCTACATCATCCCTTTGAGCTTGTTGGTCTTCATTGTAATGGTGGCCTTGTTCATCTGGTTAATGTTAAGAAGACGCAGTAAGTCTATGCTGAGCTTTGTTTAATCCAATTCATACCATATATGTTTGCAATTCCTAAATATTTATTGCTAATATAGAGCACTGTGCATTGAGACTAACAGGGGCTTTCACTACTTCTCATTCAGAGCAGAAAAAAGCTGAATCATCAGCCATGAGAGCGGTATGATCACTCATTTATTTCCACATTTTCACAAAGGAACTACAGTAAATGACGTTTGCCATTTGTTTATATTCACACTGCATTGATAAGGTGACTATTGAAGTCACAAATTTGCATCACTTTGCAGGAGTTCTGCAGGACAAAACCGTCCAAATGCAAAATAGATAACAAATACACCCAAGCTGTTGTGCTAAATGCTATTATATGACATCTGGTTTGCTCCTTCAACACAGGCTGAAGAGGAAATAACATACAGTCACATTCAGCACAAAAGAAAACCTACAAACCAGGTAATCCATAACTGCAGAAATATTTAGAAAAATTTACATTTTTCAGAGAATCTTTTTATAACTGTACAGACTGCAGGGTGAACCATCGCATCCAGTTATTACATATTCCTATTTCATAACACATTGTTACACAGATTGTTTTTTGTGGATTAAAGCACACCACGGTGCACTTAACGTAATATCTTTTTGTACCACCCAGCTAAAGTGTATTCATCAAAACCGAAGGTGCTTTGTCATTTCTTTCATGTCTGTTTCTTCCCCCAGACCCAGAGGTCACATGTTGAGAGTGATGTGGACGTGAGATATAGCTCTGTGGTTACAACGAAGCAACAACCTGAACAAAGGGTAAATATTAAGAAAACCAAACTGCGCGCTTGTGGTCACAAACACTTATTCAGACGTTATTTTGTAGCTGGTCCCACTAGACCTCTTTCAACTTCCCTTTTTTTCCCCCTCACAGGTTGAAGAAAACGACGACAATGTAACATACAGCACACTGGCTTAGCATGTTACCCTCGTTTGTACTCTTTTTTGGAGTAGATTGGCTTAATATGATGAGAATGTGTTGCTGGTGTAACCATTTAACTCCTTTCTGTTCTGTTTGACCATAACATTTTAAACATGAATGGGTTAAACGCACTAGTGCAGGGGTCTCCATGTATGCAAACATTCATGTGCTTCCTCTATCCATGTGTCAGGATTCAATGTATCAAGCTCACTCAATGTACAGCATCATTTTTTTTTTAAATATACTCATTAAAATAAATTTTAAAAAATGTCATCTTGATCACTTTCATTTACAAATCAAACACTTCAATTTATAGTTATGTGTGGTAAATAAGTGCGATCGTTGAGAGGTTTATATTCAGGTTCACTCTTATAAAATAATTACCTTCTGTCCATTTCTATGACAAACTTGTTAAACAGCTTTACAAATGTTTGCAATGTAACACTGCATGATGAGTCGTCAGTGTACGGCTTCTAATGTTAGATGTTTTTAACTGTAGCTCTTACTGTAAGCTATTTGAAACCCTTACCTGAGTTTCTGTAGCTTTACAAAACTCTAAAATATCCTGCAGCTAAAACATATTCAAGACACAGCAACAGCAATGCTCCATTTCAAAATCTAAGTTGTTACTTACATTGTTAGCAACTCAAAGCGTACATTTAAATACAAAATCCACTAACCGATGTTCTTTGTAGCGAATGAAATACAATTTTGTGTTGTATAATTTAAATACCATCATTTCCTTCTTGCTGACATCCATTTGTCTCACCAACGTGACTCTCAGTGCTGCAACCTGATAGTTAGACATGTAGAAATAGTGCTATACTGCCACCTTCAGTTTGATTGCAAATCCTACAAAATGTAGTCCTGATGTTTTGTATACTCTTACTGTTCTACTTGTATTGATTTTATCCTTAGGCCACTCCAGGCCTGCTCCAAACCAAAATGTATTGTACTAGTACTAGTACAGTGACAAAAAAGGTAGCTTGTATCTGTCTTGATCAACCGTACTTAATTTTGACCACTATACAGAATAATTAGGGTTGAGCCAGATTCTTGGATGAAACGGGTATCCAGTACAGTTTATGTACTTTGTTTTTTTTTTACTCCCTCAATATCCCAACAATCCAGTAACAAACCCCTAAACAAACCAAGAAGTGTAAAACCAACCTTTAGAGCCACTAGTGTGGTGCTCACTGAAGGAGAGAAACACAAGTTTTACCTTTGAATCATGAAGTCTGTATCATCGTAGCTGACAAGCCCTGTCTCTGGAGTGTGTCAGAGAGAGGAATAATCCACTGCATGGTTGGGGATTTTCTTGTCTGACTTTCTCTTGGAGCGTCCTGTGTTGGCAGGTCACACCAAGGTTGTTACAGTGTGTACCAAGTGTATATATTCTAATAATCACGTAGTGAATTGCAGAGCTTTTTGAAGTCGTGAACGGGATTGGACTGAACTCTAAAGCAGTATTTTAAAGTATACATGCACAGACACACGCACACCAATACTGCTTTGCTTGGCTGATTTAATACATCTATTGAAAAGTGAATTGTGCTGTGGTCTATTTGTATTCGTAGAGCTGGTTTGTGGTGATGTATATTTTGTTGTTACTTGCTGTCTGCAAGTATCATTTTGTATGGTTTGACGGAGCTGTTTTCCTTCTATTAACCACTTCTATTATTTGTCAACCAAGACTCTAAAAGTGTCAAATCCTTACTGGGCTGCTGTATTGCTGGGTGTGGTCTGTAATTAGTAATAAATAATAAATAAAGCTGCTCTGATACATCCAAGTTGCAGTTAAGCCCCGACCCACTAATGGTTTAAGCCACACCCATATCTGCTTAAACCACGCCCATTCTGATTAATGAGAAAAGAAACAGGTAATTTAGTTGGTACACATATTATGGAGAAAGTCAACTCAGATAATTAATGGATGGACTATGAACTACATACAATTTACACCCAACATACCTATGGATTGAATGCAATATTGACTTTATTAGCCAACGCCTGTGATGCAACTGTCTCACTAAGAAGGAAGCAAGATAGTAACAGATGCAGTTGCATATTAAATAGGACTAGGAAGTAGAATCGTGTCTTTACCCCGTCAGGCTTGGGTTCGTGTTGTTTGGTGCTCACTCAGACATGGCTGTTCATCTGAGCTTTGTCCTAATCCTCACTGGACTCACAGGTCAGTTACGGGTCGTTTTGAAATGATTAAGACTTCATGTTTTGTTTTTTTGTTCCTCCTGTCAAATGATGATAAAACGGGCCAGGAAATAACGCTTTACAATAACCTACTTCTGTTTTATTTCCTGTATTGTGGATACATTGTGCAACGCGATTCATCTGAATAGCTAAAACATTAAGGTCATTGGAAGCAGCAATATTGTACATCTGTTAAAATGTTGTATTTGTTCTTGTTATAGGAATTCACAGCATCACTACAGTCAGTGATGTGTCAGTGAAGTCAAGAGCTTCGGTCACTATCCCATGTCTCTATGACTCACAATACAGGAACCATGTGAAATATCTGTGTACAGGAGGTCTTTTTGTATTTTGCTCTATTAAAGTTCGAACTGATACACAACGTCTCCCAGGAAAGTTTTCAATCTCTGATGATAAAATCAACAGCATCTTCACAGTAACTATAAAAGATCTGACAGATAAAGACCCTGATAATTACTGGTGTGCTGTGGAGATTGATGATGGGCCAGATGTCCATCAGTATTTTCATCTGTCAGTCACCGGCGGTAAGAGAACCTAAAGCATCTTTAAGCACATTTTGAATTCTTGGTGACATTTTAACAATTGGATGGAAAAGCACTTAAACTGGGTTTTAACTTCAGGACTTAGACTGTTTATTTACTTACGAGTACTTTGTCAGAAATAATAAGTAAATTACAAGTCAGAAGAAAATATTTATCTACTAATGTTACTATAGAGGTAAAATCATGTAACATAGATTTTCTATGCATCACCCATTTCTATCATTTATGGAGCTAGCTAAAGTTTTCTTTTTTATTTTCCCTTCAGGTACATCCGGTCTCTATGTGAGTAATCAGGAGGTAACAGGATTTAAAGAAGAAAAAATAACTGTCACATGTCACCACCACCGTAACCTTGAAGTACCAAAGTGGTGCAGGCTGGGCAGCTCCTGCGTGACAAGGCCGTTTGGATCAATAGATGGATCAGGAGTGACCATCCTATTCCATCCGGGTGCTTTCACTGTGACTATGAATAGACTGAAGATAGGGAGCAGTGGCTGGTATATGTGTGTTAAAGGAGACTTACAGATGCCAGTGCATGTAACTGTTACTGAGAAACCCATGATTTGTAAGTATTACATTTCGAAAAGTATGAAAAATATGTCCAGCTATTTGTAAACGGTTTGAATTATCCAACAAGTCCTCCAAATCATACAACCACATATGTTGTTTGTTCTTAGCGAAATACAACCCACAGAGTGTTCATTAAATTAGCACCCTTACCTTTGGCACGATATCGAAACGTCCTCATAACTAAATATAACTGTTGGTGATTTAAAAAAGTGAATGTGAAACAGCCTTCACTTTAAGGTTAACATAGTTAGGTGTTTTATAAGGCATCTAAAAACAATTACATAAATGCACATTGCACCCTGAAGTGAGGTAGTTATGTTGGTGATAAATAAATATGACACATGGAAGTTAAATTACATTACTTCAAATAACATTGTTAAGTTTTGTCTTCACACTTCACGTGCTAGTTTCAGGGTAAAAGTCCTTTGTTTGACCCATCCACCACCACCTTTACACAACTTAATGTCCTTCAAATGACTGCAGCTACTAGAGTGACCAGCTAACTACGCGTGTTGTAATAAGATGCTATGCAAGCAACTCATGGGGCCGTATTTTAGAGAAAGGACAGTCTCAATTTTTCATAGAAGAAATGTTAGGAATAATGTTGTTTTGCTCTACTTAACATTGTCTTGTTTTTTTATTGTAGCCACTAATGCAACAACAAGAGGTTTCTCTCCCTTATCACCCACTCCTCATGCAACAACAAGAGGTTTCTCTACCTTACCACCCCCTCCTGATCACATCCCTGTTAGTGGAGACGAACCAGCCAACAATCCTGAGACAGAACAGCCCAGGTCAGTCTTTGCATTTGCATCCATTTTATTGTCAAATAAAATCAGTCTTTGTTTGCAAGTCTGTTGTAAACCAAAGGGTGTAATAGCATTGTTTAAACAGGATCCATCTTTTTATTTTAACTAATTTGCATTGTGTGCTCAAAATGTGTGCTGCAGTGCTTTAGGTGACCTAAAGAGCCTCATCATCCCTCTGACTCTGCTGGTCTTCATTGTGATGGGGGTGTTGTTCATCTGGCTTATATTGAAAAGACACAGTAAGTCAAACTTTAAAGTTTGAGAAATCCAATTCATGCTCAGTATATTTGTAATGCCTAAATAAATTGACATTACTGTCATTTATTTTGTTTTGTTTAACTGTTAGAAAAGACCCAAACAGAATCATCAGCCACAACAGCGGTAAGATATGAATTTCCAGATATATATATTTCTTAACAAAGAGGGCTGTTAAGTGTTGCAGCATAGAGATAAAGGTGCAATTATTGCTCAGCTTCAATGATACCAAGATAATGAATTATACATACATTTACACAGAAAATTGAAACTTTTGGTTTTAAGTAAAATATCTTGACATCTGTTAAATAATGACCTTTCCTATAGTGACACCGTGAGGCTCACATTTTTAGTTCAGAGTGAAATGTCTCAACATCTATTGAGTAGATCTCTTGAAATTTGGTACAGACATTTATGGATGAATTATAATAATATTTGGGATCCCCTAAGTTTCCTATAGCAGCAGCATCAGGTCAACATGTCTAATACTTTCAAATTCAAATCAGTGGTTATTTTGTCAGCTTTTCCTCAGTCCAAAGATCGAAACTCCATGACAGTTGTAGACATATTTAGACATATACATCATTTATTATAAAGCTGTGTTATAATGTACATTACTGTGCATTTTGTCACACCTGCCTAAAACCTTTGCACAGTACTGTATATGCATTTTAAACTGTATAGAAAAGGTTATGACCTTCTGACATTTGCTTTGCTCCTTTCACACAGGCAGAAGAGGAAGTAACATACAGTGCTGTTAAACCAAAGAGAAAAACATCAAGCCAGGTAACACAACTGCCATGATATCTAGAAATCAGTAAATAAAATCCCTCTCAATGATGCATTGCCATTAAAGGAAATGATTATACTATCTGTTATTTTGATTTGGTTTGCTTCTTCGACAGAATGGAGAGGAGGTGACATACTCTAATGTTGGGTACATGAGAAAATCATCAGGCCAGGTAACCCGAACTTAAAGACACTTATTTTTTATTCTCATTTCATCAAGTGCAGCTTAATAAAAAAACACAAGTGCTAGAAAAAAAAGAGAGTGTGTATTTCTCTGACCAAATGTCCTTCACCCAGAGGTCGTGTGCTGAAAGCGATGTGGACGTGATGTACAGTTCTGTTGTTACCATAAAGCAACAAACTGCGAAAAGGGCAAGTGTTACAAGAAATGTTTTTTCTTGCTTCCTGTATTTCATTTCAAATAATTTGTCTGAATTATTGTCAAGCTTTAAAAATGTACAACTTCTCCCTATCTAATTGTCATACTTGCTTCTGATCTCCAACAGGGTGAAGCTAAACAATGAAGTTACATACAGCACGTTGGCTCATCACCATTAAAAAATAAGAATGTTTGTTATTTTTTGCATGTGGTTTGTTTATCAACTGGGCGGTTGCAAGGTGTCTTCTGTAATTGTGTAGTAACTTCTTCCTTCTCCTTTTTCATTTGGAACAGTTTCAACTTTTTTTAACCCTCTTGTACACCGTTGCTAAACATTTCTAAGGCACATTAACATATTAATTGACAACTTGTAACTTCTTTTTATGTTTCTAGTTTGTTTCTATGCATTTCTCGGTACTATATGTCTGTCACATTAAACATTTTCAATCTATGCCTGTCTGATTTCTGTTTAAAATTGATCTGAAACCACAGCGTGGAAGATTAAGCAGAAGTCTGTGTACATGTTACTTTTATTTCACTAAGTTATGTGTAGTGCACTAGACTCAGGAAGTATACGCTCTAGCTGCATAGATCTTTATAGAACCAACCAATGTAAGAAAACTTCCTCTCAGTATAGAGGAAGACACGTTTGAACAGTTTATTATCTTATTTAGCAAGACTAGGAAGTAGTTGGTCAGTGCCGCTCGCTCACCTGACATGGCTGTTCATGTCTGCTTTCTTCTCATCCTCACTGGACTCACAGGTCAGTAAGAAGAATCATTTTTACTATAGTTCGTATGCTGCATTTTCCTAATGGTAATGACAGAAGATGAGGCTAAAAATACCTCATCTTTCTAGAGATTAGAATGACCAGCTAATATGAGCATGCATATGTAGGAAATATAGAGAAAGATTATTGATGGTGAATACAACCGTTTGTTCTTGTTGCAGGAACTCACAGCATAACAACAGTCAGTGAAGTGTCAGTGAAAGCTGGAGGTTCAATCTCTATTCCATGTCTCTATGAATCACAATACACAAACCATGTGAAATATCTGTGTAAAGGATCTCACTGGGTGTCCTGCTCTCCTAAAGTTAAAACAAACCAACAAAGTAGTTCAGAAAAGTTTTCAATCTCTGATGACAAAAGCCGAAGAATCTTCACTGTGACTATAAATGATGTGACGGATGAGGATAAAAATTACTGGTGCATTGTAGAAATTGACGTTATCACAGATTACGGAAAGTATTTTCACCTGTCAGTCACCAGAGGTAAGCAATTCAAATAATTTATCTACCAAATGTAGTTATTGTATATGAAATACATATTTGAAACCTCACCAAGTTCCATTTAATGCTGTTGCTCTCCCTTCAGATACACCCGGTCTCTATGTGGACCATCAGGAGGTAACAGGAACTAAAGGAGGGAATGTAACTATTAGTTGTCACTACAGTAACCCTGGAGAAATGAAGTGGTGCAAGCTGGGTAGTTTCTGTGTGAATTTGCCATCTGGATCCATAGATGGAACAGCAGTGAACATCAATGCAAGTGTCCCCAATGTTTTCACTGTGACTATGAGCGGACTGAGGAGCAGTGGCTGGTATTATTGTGCTAAAGGAGCCTTAAATATGCCAGTGCATATAACTCTTTACGATCAACCTACAACTAGTAAGTGTACTGTACAACTGTGCATGTTCAGTCATTTGTTAATGCTTTGGTTTCCTCTCGATGAGATATTAACATTCATTGTGGTTATTTTGCTCTTCAATGTCTTGTTTTGGATTATTTCACAATTACAGCAACAAGACCTTTAAGCACCTTTTCTCCCACTGCTGAGCCTCTGAATCTCACCCATGTTTTTACAGATGACTCTCTAGTTCAGGATGGAAAGGACAGGTCAGGAACCCGCATGTTTGCATACAACTACATTGTTCGACTGTTTAAAAAAGTCTGTCAATTATAATTTATTTGCTCTGTTTATATTTTATATAATATGCTGCAGTGCTCCAGCCAACCTAAAGCTCTACATCATCCCTCTGAGTTTGCTCATCGTCATCGTCATGGTGTCCTTGTTCGTCTGGTTTATGTTGAGAAGACACAGTAAGTCCACGCTGACTTCGACTGCTTGTTTTTCATACATATTTTACCATAAATTCAGACTATGCACCATTGTAATTGCACTTAAAGGGGTTCTCGTTTCTTAATTTTAGAGCAGACTGAAGCAGCTGCACCAGCCACAACAACAGTAAGACATGCTATCAAGGCCATTTGAATAGTGATACAAAGCAAAACATATAATATAGTACATAATATAGATATTCACTGAATTGAGCACATCTGTGATCACAACTACAGTAAATGTTCATTTAATAAACCATTTTTGTGTTGCCATTCACGTTCTGTCCTCTGCTGCTTCCACACAGACTGAAGGGGAAGTGACATACAGCACTGTTAAGACAAAGAGAAAAACGTCAGGCCAGGTAGGGGTTGTATGAAAATTATTGTGGCTGAAACTTGTGTTTCCTTTTTTCTTTTTCAAGAAACTCAGATTCTGTATTTTCTTTGGGCTATTTAATCATTCTCCTCTGATAATGTGGGTCCAGAAAAAAGAAGTATGATATAAAATTATTCATGGTTACAGTTTTAACAAAGGTGGTCACGTTGATGTAATCTAATCAGATCCAGCCGAATTAAACTGTGTATGTCCTTTATTTAAATGAGATTTTGTCTGCTCCTTTATCAGGCTGAAGAGGAAGTAACATACTGCAATGTCAATCACACAAGAAAAACTTCAGACAAGGTAACCCCTAAACCACTAAAACCACTTGTATTTCACAATATAAGTACACAAAAAGACACATAAGAACACTCAGAATTAATCCTAAAGTTAAACTGTTAAACTGTTCAGTTCTGCTGTGTCATGTCTGTGTCTTCCTTTTCACCCAGAGGTCAGATGCTAAAAGTGATTTTAGTGTGCTGTACAGCTCTGTGGTGACTGCAGAGCAACAACAGAGGGTAGGTTTTAGAGATCAAACCCAGCCTTGTATTATTTCTCATGTAATGTACATAATGAAGGTTTTTAACGTGTGTTTTAGCTACACAGGTCGTGGCTATATGGATGGCAGTGTCAGTCTGCCTGTCCGGCACTGATACCTTAACTTTACAACTAGTGCTATCATCAGGTTAAAATGTGTGACATTCTCATCAGCTCAACTTTGCTCTGTTATTTAATTAGTGCCTGTTTACATGCTAAACCAAGCCAATGAACTTAGTAAACATTCCTGCTAAACATAAGTATGTTACCATCGTCACTGTGGACCTGTTTAGCATGCTGAAGCTGGCAGTAGCGTCTTTGATCTTCATCCCTAATTGTCTTTTTTTCTTTTCTGCAACAGGTTGAAGCAAAAGATGAGGATGTAACATATAGCAGGTTGGCTTAGCACTAACAAAACCTGTACATGTTACACCACCCCAACATCGTATCAGTTATTTTGTCACTTTTGTGGATGATGCAATGCAATGAGTTGTCATTAGTTACTTCTTCTTCTCTTTTTTTTCATTTGGAGTGTTTACACCTTCTCAGTCTTTAACCTCCTCAGCATAGCTAATAAAAAGTTCTGACCTGGGTCTGATGTATAGTTTAAGGTGATCACAAAATCCATCCAACAAACCCTCTTCAGCTAAAGAGATGTTTTCTCGTCTGTATTTTTATCATGTTGTTTTTTTAAGTGATGTTTGACGTTTAATGAATGTTAATGTTCAATGATCAAATAAGACAATTAAACTGACAGTTTCTGCTGTCATCATCTCCCCTCCCTCCTGTCCTGATGAGATTTTTTTAGTTGCCATTGCTATAGTTAAAGGTTTTATATAGAAATGATCACGTGCACAGATTATAGCAATGAACACAACTTTATTTTGGGTTTAATATGCACATCAGAGAGACATTTGCCTCGTGTAGCAGGTAAATCAATGAAAGTTTACTTTGTGAATTTTACCATGGGTCTCCTATCTGAAACAAAAATAATGTTCTTGCACATAAAACATAAAAAAATAATAATGATAATACTGCACGGATGCCAGAAGGTTATGCTCTTAGAATCACTGATATTTTTGCATGTTAGAGCGATAAATGTTAAATGCAGTATTTTATTCAACCATTTTCAAAGCAAAACTAGAATATCATACACAAGGATTGACTCAATGCTTTAAGCTTACTGGCATTCAACAAGAAATAAAATGAGCTTGTGTTTTTTTTACTGCGATATATGACATGTCAGAAATACAAACAGCTCCATGACTGTCTATCAGCATTACACCCTCTTAGTAGGAAAATGTTATTGGCTCTATAAAGGAGTTGGAGAGTGATGCTGTTAAGGCTTTATTAGCTCTATTACTATTGGAATGCACAAGGACTTAAAAGCTGTGGTCGTTCTGACTGCCCTGTTTAATCAATGAACACTCAGTTATGTCACATTTAATACAGAGTAAACATTGTTTGGGATGTCTTTGTTATGACACTTATTTTTTATTCTTATTTCATCAAGTGCAGCTTAATAGAAAACACAAGTGCGAACAGAAAAATAGGAAGTGTTTAATTCTCTGACCAAATGATCTGTCCTTTACCAGGAGGTCATGTGCTGAAAGTGATGTGCAGTTCTGTTGTTACCAAGCAACTAACTGTAAGCTTTAAAATGTACAACTTCACTCTTCCTATCTAATTGTCATTCTTGATTCAGATCTACAGCATGTTGGCTCATCAACATAAAAAAATAAGAATGTTTGTTTCTAGTTTGTTTCTATGCATTTCTCTGTACTATATGTCTGTCACATTAAACATTTTCAATCTATGCCTGTCTGATGTCTAATTGATCTGGAACCACAGTGTGGAAGATTAAGCAGAAGTCTGTGTACGTGTTACTTTCATTTCACTAAGTTATGTGTAAAAACTGGAGTGGCAGTGCACTATACTCAGGAAGTATACACTCTAGCTGTATAGATCTTTATAGAACCAACCAATGTAAGAAAACTTCCTCTCAGTATAGAGGAAGACACGTTTGAACAGTTTATTAGCTTATTTAGCAAGACTAGGAAGTAGTTGGTCAGTGCCGCTCGCTCACCTGACATGGCTCTTCATGTCTGCTTTCTTCTCATCCTCACTGGACTCACAGGTCAGTAAGAAGAATCATTTTTACTATAGTTCATATGCTGTATGTTCCTAATGGTAATGACAGAAGATGAGGCTAAAAATACCTGTCAGTAAACAAGTAATCGTTCTCAGTTTGTTATTTTATATATTACAGAGTATAGATTAGAATGACCAGCTAATATGAGCATGCATATGTAGGTCATATAAAGAAAGATTATTGATGGTGAATTCAACCGTTTGTTCTTGTTGCAGGAATTCACAGCATAACAACAGTCAGGGAAGTGTCAGTGAAAGCTGGAGGTTCAATCTCTATTCCATGTTTCTATGAATCACGATACACAAACCATGTGAAATATCTGTGTAAAGGATATCTCTGGACATCCTGCTCTCCAAAAGTTAAAACAAACCAACAAAGTAGTTCAGAAAAGTTTTCAATCTCTGATGACAAAAGCCGAAGAGTCTTCACTGTGACTATAAATGATGTGACGGATGAGGATGATCATTACCGGTGTGTTGTAGAAATTGACGTTGACAAAGATTACGGAGAGTATTTTCACCTGTCAGTCACCAGAGGTAAGCAATTCAAATAATTTATCCACCAAATTTAGTTATTGTATATGCAATACATATTTGAAACCTCACCAAGTTCCATTTAATGCTGTTGCTCTCCCTTCAGATACACCCGGTCTCTATGTGGACCATCAGGAAGTAACAGGAACTAAAGGAGGGAATATAACTATAGTTGTCACTACAGTAACCCTGGAGAAATGAAGTGGTGCAAGCTGGGTAGTTTCTGTGTGAATTTGCCATCTGGATCCATAGATGGAACACCAGTGAACATCAATGCGAGTGTCCCAAATGTTTTCACTGTGACTATGAGCGGACTGAGGAGCAGTGGCTGGTATTATTGTGCTAAAGGAGACTTAAAGATGCCAGTGCATATAACTCTTAACAATCAACCTACAACTAGTAAGTACTAAAAGTAAAGTAAGTAAGTTATATCAGCACTACTTAATGTTTTATAGTGGTAACAATGTGCCTTTTTGAATTATTTACACAGCCACAACTGTATCTTCCACTCTCAAACATGTAACCTCAGTCTCTGAAGGTGAAGAACCCACAGCTGAAGGTGGACTCCTAAGGTCGGTAGGCTTTATAATAACATACAGTATTCAGAAATTATTCAGTGGTCATTTTGTGATCCAGAATAAAGTCTGTTTTTACTAATTTACATTTTGTGCTTAAATTATCCTTCTGCAGTCCTTCTGAGCACTTAAAGATTTTCAGCATCCGTCTCAGCGTGCTGATCTTTGTTGTAATGGCGACCCTGTACATCTGGTTCATAGTCAAAAGATGCAGTAAGTATGAACTGATAAAACCAGTTCATCTGGTTATTCTAATATGTTTTGTTTGAAATGAGGACTCTTGAGCATTATTGTCTTCATGCATTGATACTAAGTAATGTGTGTTTTTTTTTATTGTCTGTCTTTTAGAGCAGGCAAAAGTAGAATCATCAGCCACAGAAATGGTAAGATTCGTGGAATAACTAAAATTTCCCAATATAATCTTGAACAGAGAAGGCTGCATCAAACTATAGAAGTGGAGAGGGTTTCATCGTGATTTCGTCAATTATAATTCACAAACATAAACCACAATCAAAACTCTACCAAGCCTGTCTTTAATACGAGATATGTATGTTAGTATTGATGCAAACATAATCTAACATAATGTCATTTAATAAAATTTTTACTCTAGATCATTTGTTTTTCTCAACACAGGCTGAAGGGGAAGTCAGATACGTGAGAAGAGCTACAGGCGAGGTAAGCTTAATCATTAAAACCGCAATTTGTCATACACAATAATATCAAATGAACAAAAAAGGAGATTTATTGTTCCAATCCACAGCAGTAATTAAATGAAGCAAATTAGAACTTCATCAGAATTGGAAACGTTCATATGTGTCTTTCTGTTCTTTACCCAGAGGTTTCATGCAGAGAGCGTTGATGTGGAAGAATTATAAAGCTCTGTGGTTCAAGCAGCAGACAAACTACCAACTGTACTTCTGTATTTTCTGCATTTTTTATTCTTTGAATGGAAAAGTTTTTTGTTCTTTCTTCCTCGATTTGATAGT
>CAFUXE010001069.1:899825-933258 GCA_903364295.1 Serranus cabrilla
ATTGGTTGAATTGCTGCATTATTATAGAAGTCTAGAAAATTAATAATTGTATAACACCATTTTGCTTCTGTCTACAGATACAATGGCCGTGCCTCCCTGCTATGCTGACCTGGGCAAGTCTGCCAAGGACATATTCAACAAAGGCTATGGTATGGTTTCTTAGTTTGTCCAATTAATATTTGATTTTTAAACATGTGTTGCCAAGTTTGGTTGATTATTGGAGATAGGCTTTGAAATTATTAAAAAAATCCTTTTTTTTTCTTCAGGATTTGGCTTGGTGAAGCTTGATGTCAAGACAAAGTCAGCCAGTGGAGTGGTAAGGTCATCTATTCATCAGACATAAAAACCACAAACTTTGCCTGTGTTTCAGTTTTGTTGCCATTCTATCAACTGAGTTGTATGGTGTAGTTTTGTGATCTGCCCTTTGAAATCTGGTTCACGTGAATAGAAATAAATGCAGTTACTATTGTCGGTAGCTTGGCTATTTAAAAGTAATGGGTTTGTGAAGGATGTTCCGTGTTGCACCAGCAACGATTCTGTCCAATAAGTTGCCTCCAGTGATTTTACTCCAATTTAGTAGCGACTCGGCTCCACTGGAAACTTGACCAAGGCGCAACCAAAACATTGACTACAGTGTTCACAACCTTTGCCAATGAAAATCCAAAAAAGAGCAAGTTGAGTAGAGTCATGCCATAACATGTGGTGGAAATGCAGCAATACGTCACTGTAACTGCACATTAGTGTAGATAAGTTCTAAGGAATTTATGTTAATGTCACTTCCTGGCTCTGTTTTACAAAGCATTTACTGGCATTGTCAGACATAAAGGTACAGTAGTAAGCAGCCACTCAGAACCTAAGATACATTTGACTTTAAATGAAATTATTTAGTCCAACAGTGTAAAGCCTAATGGTAATTTGAGAAATTGAAACCTGTGACTGTTGGCTTTGTGGCTTAATGAATAACCTGCTCGAACACCAAAAGTTCCCACTGGGATTTTCTTTAATCAAAATGAGCAGCTGTTTCAACTCGCTAGCTTACATAATGGTTTTTCTTTTCAACTTGAGCCAAGGGATTTTGGCTGTAAGGTTAAAAGTAAGAAGGGGGAAATTGCAATAGCCACGCAACAGTGTAACTAACTCCTAAACAGAGACTACTGAATTGAGTTTTACATTTATAGTTATTTCATCCAGAGTAACTCTTCAGGTATTTTTCATGATTGTCATTTCTCTAAATTTGCCCATTGCAGGAATTCAAAACAGCTGGTTCCTCCAACACTGATACCAGCAAAGTTGCAGGCAGCCTGGAAACTAAATACAAGAGGGCAGAATACGGCCTGACCTTCACTGAGAAGTGGAACACTGACAACACCTTGGGAACAGAAATCACTGTTGAAGATCAGGTAAGATGCATGTCAGAAACAACAGGTGTCAAAAGTAAGTGTCGAGGCAGTGAGCATGACAGCTGAAAGTCTAATTGTTTACATTATTGTTTCTCACAGATTGCCAAGGGACTGAAGCTGACTTTTGACACAACCTTCTCACCAAATACTGGGTAAGAAAAAGAGGATTATTATAAATAAAGAGCAGAAAAGTTAACTTTGTGTGAATTTTACTTGAACTCTGCCCTCTCTACACGAGTCATTTTGGTAACCTGATCTGTGCCGTAACTGCTTCTGACCAGTGTAGTTGCCGACCATGTGACCTCGGTCCCGATATGGAACAGGTCTATCGTAACCCTTCACTGTGATTGGCAGTTTTTCTGTCCTCAGATGATGTCTTGCAGTTTCTTGTTCTCAGGGAGAAATATAAACAAGTTTTATTACTTTGCCCAGCAGGTTTTGCGATCCTTTTGTGTTTTCTTTCTGGGGTGTAAATCACATGAGGGACTTGGCACGTGGCCAGAGGAAGGTGTCCTCTTTCATATTGAGTGAGGGAAGGTTGCTGAGGGTGGAGTGAAGTGTCCTCATTGACGGAGCATGTTCCAGGCCTTAGTGTCATGTTGGACTGGGAAGTAAACAGCATTGTCCCTCAAACTGGACCTGAGTCAGAAATTATTCAAAAGTTCAAATGCAAAGCAAAGCTGAAGAAAAAAAAGTAGCTGATAATTTTGTCACTATTTCAGTTATGTGACTTCTGTACGAAAAACTATTTCAGCATCACATTTGCTACTTAAGTTGCAGCTGGCAGAGGGCATATGTTTGGTTTTGCAACACCCTTGGGTGGCTTGAGGACAGGCCAGGCTTGTAAATGTGTTAACACATTGTTCAATATTTAAATAAAAATGCACAGTATCTGCCCAGCTTTAAACCTTATGTCTTCTCAGGCAGGTGATGTACTTTGTATGTAGTTTGGAGCACTTGGTGTGTTTTTATTGTATTTATTATACTATGCAAGAGGATTGTTACTGGTACATTTTCAAAAATTGTGAAAAGCAATATCAAATGGATTAAAATACACTGCTGGAAATGTAAGATGACCCTTTTGCAAAAGCTTTTTTGATGCCTAATCTGAATTGATTGGAATTCCAGTTAAGGTTAACTGAAGCTGTGTTTCTTATCAACAGTAAGAAAAGTGGCAAAGTTAAGACCGCCTACAAGCGCGAGTACGTCAACTTGGGCTGTGATGTCGACTTTGACTTCGCTGGCCCCACCATCCACGGAGCTGCTGTTGTCGGCTACGAGGGATGGCTCGCCGGTTACCAGATGAGCTTCGACACTGCCAAATCCAAGATGACCCAGAACAACTTTGCCATCGGCTACAAGACAGGAGACTTCCAGTTGCACACCAATGTGTAAGTAGAATACAATTCACTGTTTGCACTTGCGTTCTGTAAGGGGCTGAAACCTTCAGTTCAACTTTAGCTCAACGTTGAATAGCTACACATGTAATGAACTGTGTACCATTACTTACTAAATAAATGAATAACAGATGGCTGTATGTCAGCATTTCTAAGCAGCAACATGGTTGTGGGTGTTTTTATCCTTCTAATTAATCAGAAAAGCCACAAAGACTGAAAATGTCACATGTTGTAATATAAACAAATCACCTTAGTTATACATGACAAAGCTGTAGTAATGTTTGTGATGTGACACAGCAGTTGTGTAATTCATCCAATACAGTCATATCCTGTCACTACAAGTTTACAACTCTGTGGGAAGTCTCACATCTTGCTGCACTCAACCAATCCCCATGGTTTTGGAGCTATTGATTCCTGGCTTTAATGTGCACTACAAAACAAAACAGCTGAACAACAGGTTACTCCTGTAGTGTTCATGCTCGTCTCACCACTAGAGGTTGGCAAGTTGCCAGTTCTCCTAGGACTGCTCAGCTAATTAATTTATTTGTCAATCACAAATGCTTGGTGGTTCCCAGGGAAAGCAGTGTTCCCTATTTGTGAGTGTTCCCTGAGTGTGATATAACAGTAAAAACAAGCTGGTAACAAACCAGAAACTGAAAGCAAAGAAAGTGGACAGATGTGTTTCTACAAGCAGGTGGTAAAACCTTAAAGACTTCTTTATTTGGAAAATCCAAAGTGTGTTTCCTGAAGCGTGAGATCTCTCCTATTCTTATAATCTGTAAAGCAACGATGGCGCTGAGTTCGGTGGCTCCATCTACCAGAAAGTGAGCGACAAGCTGGAGACAGCAGTCAACCTGGCCTGGACCGCTGGCAGCAACAGCACACGTTTCGGTATTGCGGCCAAATACCAGCTGGACAAGGATGCCTCCGTTAGTGTAAGTACAGCAGCAGAGGACTTCATGGTGGGGTAGATGATGCAAAAGAAACTCTTACTATTCATTTTCACCAATTAATCTTATTGTTTTCTTTTTTCTCCATAGGCTAAAGTGAACAACAATAGCCTTGTTGGTGTTGGGTACACCCAGACTCTCAGACCAGGTACGGTGGTTTCCAACACATTAACTGTAGAACTTAATAGATGAACATTTTGTTAAATACCTGTATTTTTAGACCATGCTTCTGTGTTTCAGTTTTGAGCAAATGCACTATTTATAGCAACACTTAAGAGCCTGCATTTTCCTGTCAAGCCTCATCCTCAGAGGTCTCACAATAGTCTTGGGATTCCTAAATACCCTGGTATACTGTTATATCTTGATGCCATTAAAATACAGATGCTCTTCTTTGACACTCGATTGAGGTGATGTACTTTAGTGCTCAGCATGCACCATCAGAGGTCAGTCTCTATTGATGGAACACGCAGCATCGTTTTACAATCCACATCAGATGAAACCATGACTCCTTCTGTATGACAAATACCTCAATGCATTGCGACTGCTGCATTTACTGGCTAGTTGGCTAGATAGTTTGTGACAGGAGTCTGTAAATGAAGCTTTACGCTGTTCAATTTCACTAATTTATGGCTGGCTACAGAGATCCAGGTTCCATTCATCTGTATGTACTGCCCATGCTGCAGTGACACACAACATATTGAAAATGTACAATATTTTGTCACAAATATTTAAACACAGCAACACTTATCGAAGTTTAATGCAAATTGGTTAATAACATTATAGACTAGAAAATGACAGATCCTACAAATAACTTGTATCACAAGCAGCCCTGTTGCTGTTGTTGGCAGTATACCCTGGTGACATGTCCGGAAAGTATGATGGTATAAAAAGAATGAATACTGCCAAAGTCTGTATAACAAACCCATGTTTTCGAGAAGACATTTTTAAACCTGTAATGGCTAATGCTGGTTCCCCTTTTGTAGGTGTGAAACTCACCCTGTCTGGCCTGGTCGATGGCAAGAACATCAACGCAGGAGGCCACAAGCTGGGTCTGGGCTTGGAACTGGAAGCCTAAGCTTTCAACCTACTGCAAGGGACTAGGGAATATCAGAAGAATCTGGCCTTAAATGTATGTCCAACTCAAACCAGCAGGGGCATATTTTGGAGAGATTGGTTCAAAGGCTACTACAACAAACTCTAACTTGTTGAGTACCACTTCAAGTTGGTGCTTCTGTCATTGGTACATTTTACCTTTGTTGCTTTTTACTTTCAGGAGACAGTTGGTGGCATATTATTTATAAATCATGTCATTGTTTCTGTCCAGCACTGCCATAATAATGAAATCCAATACAATCCCTTTGCCTGTCACCAACTCTGTGTGGCTTTTTTGTGATAATCCCCAGACGGTCGGCATCAGTTGACAGCTTTGTGTGGTGAGCGTTGTCATACCTTCTCTCTGATTTTACAATCATGACCATCTGATATTCCTTTGTCGTCTACAGTTTTAATTTACAAACCTTGTTAAGTACACTAGTCTTTTTCTGCTCTTATTTAAATACTGCTGCACCCTTCCTATTCATGCACACGACTCCAACTAAAGCTCTGTAATATTTTGTTCTTGCGTCGGCCATCTAGGTTTGTGATGTTCTGTTAAAGCTGCACATGTGACCTTCCCTTAAACTGGGCAGTTTTTGGGTCGTTTAGGTCTGGTCTGTAAGTTTGAAAGAAACCTGTACGCTTGGCCGACCAAGCAGAATTAGTTTTTGTTCATTCTGTACTAACAGATAACTGGGGGGGCACATTATCAATGTTCACAGTAATGCCAAACTATCATTGTCCGGAAGAGGTCGAACTCAAAGTTGCACTTGTGCATTCTTGGGAAGCGCTTCCCTGTACTGGGCAGTGACAGAGCCCACAGGAAGTCTTGGAGGTCCTTATGTGTATGTGTAAGTTTTCAATAAAGTCTTTGAACTCCAAAAATGAATATTTTAATGTGATATTGAAGAACCATTACCATAACAAGCTTGTTTGGTAAACCTTTCAGAGACCTGTATCAGACTGGGATTCTAGATGTGTGCACTTACACTTTAAATAGGTGTCAAGAATCAAGTTTTGCAGCTTTGACATTTTTAATCAAAGTGCAACTGAAGTATTTTCAGGAATGTGCCTTTAAGCCGAGGTCCTGCCTGTGTGCTTTGAGTGATGGGACGGGGCTGTTTAAAGTGAGATTTTGTATGCATAATTTCACTGCAGACTTGCCCCGAGTCTGCACTCTATATTTTATGAATGTCACTGTTGTGTTGGCTCAAACCCTTTCAAGAGGAATTATTTCCTTTCAAAGCAGCAAAAGTTGAACTAAGTGCAATTGAGAAATTAGCTACTGTAAGCAAATGATCCTTCACTGCTAATAAGATCTAAAGGCCTTTGGAAGATGATTAACAACACAGACAGGAAAGGAATCACAGGAAACAAGACAACTTGTGTCATGTTTTTAGGCACAATAATGACCTACTTTAAGTTTGTCATGCGTCTGTTCACATCACCCCTTTTTCTAGATTTATACATCTGAATGACAAGTCACAGTTGAGATGGGCTCACCATTTATCATAGGCCCAGCTGTGAGTGGATATCGTGAACATGGTAGCAATAGCAAAACAAAAACTGATTTACTCTTGTGTGGAATGGCACTGCCTGTGTAAAACGAATTGTTGCCATCGGTTCAATAGTCTTTTCCTGATATATGTTAGCAGTTGGTCTCAAAATCTGATGGATGGAGGTTTTGGGGGCAAAGCAGCAAAGCTGCAGTAAGTGAAAGGTTTATTTCAAGCATCTTGAGGTGAAGAATGTGTCAGAAATCAGAAACTACATGTTAGTGTAGGCACACTTATTAAATTCACTGCAGAAACAAGTTTTATCCACAATAAGGAAGTAAGCAAAAATAGAGGCTTTTTTTCTGGGATATTGCATTTATTTTTCAGCACATATCAAAGCAAATAGAGGCAATTTCAAGTGTCATTTTTCAACTTTTACATTCATGATTACAGTGGTAAGTGGTGAGTCAAAAGATTTGAATGCATCACATTTAAAGTTCAAGGGCAAAGCTGTAGCAAACGGAAGTATCATGCTCCGTCTCCCTTTAAAACGCCAGCCTTCTCTTTGCCTGGCTCAGCTTTTACCTTTAATTTGCATGTGCATTAGTTAAGCCATTCTCTATTTTCAGCTTCACTACCCCTGATATTTGCCTGACAGCTGCTGTCTTTTTAAATTTAAGATGGTAATGTTTGATCCTCAGCAGATGTTCTCTCGCCTCTTATTTCTCTGACTTAGTACTCTCTAACTTCTCAGTTTTACTTTGAGGATCCTTTATTTTCTCTGAAGCTTCAGACAGCTTTGACTTCTGAACCTGGCTGTCTTCCGGTGCCCCCTGTTGCAACTCTTTGATTTCTGCATTGACAACTGGCATTTCCCTTGGCAACACAGTTTGGACTGTTTGGGTTTGTTCCCCACTGTTTGGCTGCTGATCCTCTACTACTGGAAGACTTTTCACATCAGCTTCTTTAACTTGGCCTTTATTGCTACCATGTTGAGCCTCCTGGCTGCCTTTTGCTACCTTGTCTTCACCTTTTACAGCTTCAGATTCACTGATTTCCTTTGGCTCGGTATGGCCGTTCTCTTTTCCCTCACTCTTTGGCGTTGCACTTAAAGATACTTGAGCCTTTTCTGCAAGCTTCTCTGTCTGTGCGGACAGAGTGCTCTCTGAATCTCCTTTAAAGTCTGCAGCTTTCTCAGCTGTTGCCACAGTGGGGACCTTATCTTGCACTTGAACACTGCTTAGCTCTTGGGTTTTGTCTGATTCTTTAGACATTTGGGCCGAGGTCTCGTCAACAGGCTTCTTGGTTTGAGCTGGGGTAAAAGCAGCTTTCTCAGCATCTCCCTTTTTACCATCATCAGATTTTTTTAGAGGTCCGTCCTCCGCAGGGACCTCTGGCTCTAAAGAGAGCTCTTTTTGAACTGCTACCATCGTCACTGCAGCTTCTTCCTCTACTGTTTGATGTTGCTCATTTTCTTTCTCGTCACTTAATATAGCTTCACTCTGATTATTTTTATCTATCCTGTCCCCTTCATCGTCAGCTGCTTCAGTCTCCTCTGGCTCTTCTTTACTATCACCTTTTTCCTCATCATCCACCTCACTTACACTTCTATCATCTCCTCCATTCACTAAATTCGATGCTACTTGATTCTGCTCACTATCAGAGATCTGCTCACCTTCTTCCTCTCCACCGTCTTTATTATCACTCTCTTCCTCACTGCTCCCTCTATCTCTTTTCGCACTCTCCTGCTTGTCTTTTTCCACCTCCGTGCCCTCCGATCCTGTCTCCTCAAATTCTGACATCTCAATTTCCCTGGTGGTCTCCGTTATGATCTCCTCTACGAACTTGTACTGTGGCTCAGCTCGTCTGTGCGGGCCTCCCGGTCGACTGAGGCAGGGCAGGGTGTAAACGGGGGACTGGTGGTAGATGTAGGGCAGGGAGATGTTGCTGTCTGACATCGTGGACAGCCGAGCTTCCTCACCGCAGAGAAGCTTCCTGCAACAATAGGAATGGATAGCAATTAATTATTTGAAATATAAAGTGCTGATACTGAGTTTATTATAATCACCGCTATGGGGAAGATTGCTGATGGGTGCAAAAACCTTCTATTAAATTATGTTGGACTAATAAGATAAATTAAATTTAGACACTTTTTTCTGTCTTTGAATACAGTTTTGTCATATTTAATTTCTCTCAAAAAGCAAAGCAGTTATATATTGGCAGGATTTTCTGGCTGTTTCTCTGATATCCAAGGTGCAAAATTGTGATTATCTGCATTAGGCCTTCAGCAAATGATACATTTCATTATTAATGAATCTGACGATTATTTTCTTGGTTAATTACTTGTTTGGTCTATAAAATGATTCTTGAAGTCTCTTTAAATCCTTTATCAGTCCAAACCCAAATATATTTAGTTTAATACTATATAAAAAAGAGAAAATGTTTCTTATATTTGTGCACTTAAGTTACTCCGTAAACACCAAAGTTAGTTAATTTATTTTTAGATAAATAGCTTTTATTGTGTTGTACCAAAATACAGCATTCTTGATAAATGGAGGGAAGAAGATTAATGAGGAAAAATGCTGCAAATACATGCTCTTAACTATTTTTACCTTAAAGGGACAGTTATCAAATACTCGTATATTCCCTCATATCCATAGTGCTATTTATCACCATATATTGTTTTGGTGTGAGTTTCTGCAGTGTTGAAGATATCGCCACAGAGATGTCTGCATTCTTTAATGCTATGAAACTAGACAACACTTTTATAAGATAATCTACAGACCTTGTTGAGGCCAGTTTCAACTTTTTTCTTTCTACCATGATATGAGAAGGCAGCCAATATCTCCAAAACAATCTACACTGACAAATAGCATTGCAGCTACAAAACAAAGTTATTTTTTATTTCGGGGTGAGCTTTCTCTTATTGTAAACCCAGGTGGATTCAGCAGACCTTACCTGTAAGACAGTATCTCCACATCCAAAGCCATCTTCACGTTTAACAGGTCCTGGTATTCCCGCAGGTAGCCAGACATGTCAAATTTGCAATTTATGAGCTCATTTTCAAGTTCTTTGATTGTGTTCTGCAGAAAGAGAGGAGATAACATGTGTCAACACTGATCATGGCTTTATTAAACCGTGCACTTATTAAAAAAAAACAACAACAAAAACAGCCTCACCTGGTAATGAATCATCTCTTCCTTGTGGCGATCCTCGACGTCATGAAGTTGCCTCTCCATCGCTTCCCTGGTGCCTTTAGCGCAGTCCAGCTCGATGTTCTTGGCCTGCAGGCGCCTCCTGTACTCCTGGATCTCTTGCTGGGTCGCTTTCAGCGCCTCTCTCTTGCTCTCAGCTGCCTCTGTTAATCTTGCAAACTGAGATCGGAAAGTTTCTCCCATCTGCTGGACGTCGGACACTGTATGACCTTCCAGTTGCGCCCTGATGTCCCGGAGTGCCGCAGTGACGCCAGGGTTGCCAAATTCATGCGTCTTGACAGTCACCTGCGCACCCTGGATGTGGTCGAACATCTCTGACACCTCGGCCTCGTGGTTGCTCTTCAGAAAGTGGATTTCATCCACCAGAGCCTGCGCTTTCTTGTCCAGCTGTAGTTTAGCCTGGTACGCATCATTGATGTCCCTCTTGAGGACCACAATATTGCTCTCTGCGTCCGATCTGCTACGCGCCTCCTGTTCGTGCTGTCTTCTCAAGTTGGACAGCTCTTCCTCTAAATTCTCATGCTCGATTTCAATCTGGTGCTTCTGATGAGTGATGTCCTGAACCAGCTGTCTCAGTTTCCTCAGCTCTGGACCGTACTCCTCCTCCAGACAAGATGCGGGTTTTGCTTTCCCTCTTATCTCCCCAATCTCTTGCTCCAGCAGATGGTTCTGGTACTCCAGATGGTGCACCTTCTCTATGAATCCCGCAAGACGGTCGTTCAAGCCATGCATCAATTCCTTCTCATTCAACTTTCTCGTCCCCCGGTTGGTCAGATTCATGCCCGTGGACACGACACCGGAATCTAATGCGGCACGTTTCGGCTTGTACTGTAAACACTCATCCTGAGTGATTCTGTGCGGAAAGAGGGATCTGTTCTCCATGCTGTGGCTCAGGCTGTCGTGGTGGATGTCCAGTGCAGAGACGCTCCATGCGGGCTTTTTATAACCGTCGCCATCTGCTCGGTATGCAGAACGGAGCTGTCCGCGGTGCTGAAAAGGTGTAGCATCAGCTGATGCTCTAATCACAGCTTACACTACGGTTTGTCGCAGACAGCTGTGACGTGGTCAGATGACTGTAGATGTCAGTTCAAAAAACGAATGCATCATCTGAATATTATTGTTAATATTATTATTAGTAGTAGTCGTGTCAAAGCGTTTAATTGGTGGTTAACTCGTTCACTGAAAGGCTTCCAGTGTTTCATAACCAACCTGCTTTACTGCTTTTAGCAGATGACGTCATTTAAGTGCCACATGTCCACTCTTTACTAACTAGTTAGACTGATTTAAAGTCATTCCTGCTATAATGTAGTGCTGAGAGGGAGAGAGGAACCCCCTGAAATAAAAAATATTTATGTGTATTCAGTGTTGGAATGTAACTAAATATATGTACACAAACACTGTATTTAATTACAATTCTGAGGTATATTGATGCAAATTTAGACTTAAATATTTTGACTCCACTAAATCTACTTTAAGTAGACCTATACCTTGGTAGCATGTAGTATGCAGGGTTTCTACTTGTAAAAGAGTATTTCTACAGTAAAGTAGTTGTAGTAGTAGACTGTATCCCACAATATATTACCAGATGCTCAACCTGCTTGTGATTTCTACTCTGTAGTATTCCTACTTTTACCTAAAGGACCAGCAGTGTGGAGGATTCAGTGGCATCTTGTGGTAAAGTTGTAGATTGCACTGAATAAACCTCAGCTCACTCTTCCCTTTCCAAGGCTGAGGTGGTCTTAAATAAATAAATAAATAGAAAACACACACTGTGTTGGGCTACTGTAGAAACATGGCAGTGAAATACGTGGACTCTGTGGAGGATCTCCTCCCTGTGATATAAAGGGCTTTTCTAAACTAATAGACATAATTATTCTTAGTTTGTAGTGATTATATACTAATGAAAACATGTTATTAATATTACTGCCAATAGATCCCCCCATGTCCTAAAAGCTGCTCCTTTGATTAAAGGAGTTCCTCCACTTTTTTATGTTTTAATTTAATGCCAATGTGTAAACTTCCTCTCAAATTCATCAAAAAATCACATTTAGGCTGTAAAAGTAAACTTAAACTCCCATACATTTGTGAAATGTGATTATTATTTTAGTTATTTTACAGGCCTAATGTTCAGTGTAATGATAATGTCATTTCAAGTTCTTTGAATGCATAAAACTGTGTCCTTGTAGCTAATTTAGTGGTAAATTATGTAAAACACCAAATGTAATCACATCAGGCCAGTGTAGACTTCTTATAGACTTAATCTTTTATTGCTTTAAAAAAAAAGAGGGAGTCCTGCTTCCCTTCAGCTAGCACTTAAACAATAATGTTTTTATCTTTCAGATAAAGTGTGGATAAAGAGGATAATTTTCTCATCTCAAACATAGCTCCAGAATGTAAAAAGAACAAGTGACACACAAATACAGACAACAATTTAGGACACTTAGCAGTGAAACAACATCCATAATAAAGCTTGTTGTGTTTATCTCAACATAAAGAAGCTCACTGTAGTTTATTAAAAAAGATTTAGCTTCCTGTGCCTTTTATTCCACTTGCGTAATGCTATTTTGATGTCTGATTTACTGTGGTCACAGTGTAATGTAGCTACAAATAGAGCCGATTATATCTGCCTAAAAAAAACAAAATGACATGTTTCATGTTGGTTTCAAAGAAAGCCGCTATTATTTTAATGCTTATCTGATCCTGAGCTGGAGCACTGCAGTGTTTATTGATTTTGGAATAATGTCATCTGATAAGAAACAGTTTATTTGATGTATCTATAGCTCTTTTATGACTGCTGTGCTTGTAAAGACTGTAAACACAGAGAGGAAGCTGTAATGTTTAATATACTGGATGATTGTTGTAGCTGACAAAAAAAGGCACACAAGGCAAAGTACTCCACATTTATATTTAATATCAAAACTAAAGCAGCATTAACGGTAACCTTTAGAGGTATTTTAGCGTTTAATGACAATGGACAGGCCGTCGCCCACAGTGAGCATGCTCAGATCAATCCTCTGGTCCTTGTGCAGCTTCTTATTGAGGGCATCCAGAGCCTGGGAGGTGGGGTCATTGGGAGCAGGATTCACCACCTTTCCACTCCACAGCACCTTCAAATACAGCAAAAAAAAGTCCTGATTTATTGTGTTTACAGTTAAAACACACCTCAGTTCCACAGCAGGAAATATCCTACATCTGTACTTACATTATCAATGGCAATAATGCCCCCTGTTCGTATGAGCTCCAGGGATTTCTCGTAGTATCTGTCGTAGTTGGATTTATCAGCATCGATGAACACAAAGTCATAAGTTCCAGCTTCCCCGGCCGCTATCAGTTCATCTGATGAAGCAGAGATGGAAATGAAAAATGCAAAAAGGTCCATTTGTATCAACAATCATGACTAAGATTTATGAAAGCACTTACTCAGAGTCTTCATGGCTATTTGGTAGCGTACATCTATCTTGTTTTCAACTCCAGCCTGTAGGGAAAAGGTGAAAGTGTATGAGAGTTGTGGGGGGATCTTTAATTGTTTTTTAAAGAGAATGTTAGGGAAGGCTGAAACAGGAATTGATTTTACTTCTTGGCTTTGCATCTTTACAGGACACAGTTTCCTGAGCAGACACCTTTTTTTACTCTCCAGCCGGCAGCATTTTGTGAGGACATACTGACAGAAAGTAGATGTGCAGGATGTACGGTGTGCTGGCTGCTGCACAATTTAGCTCTGACAGAGGCAACAATCAGTCTTACTAAACTTGCAAAATGCCAAAGTCAAATGTTGCACAGGTGCCATATTGTGTAATGCAAACTGTCCTGATTTAAAGGCACAGTGCAGATGTCAGACAGTGTGGTTGTATGAGGTGCTCATCTATAGTCAGTGAATTACCCACAGTAAAATGCAATCAGCAAATCCTAATGTTGACAGTGCCTTTTGTATACTTTGTAGACAACTTGAATCATGCTTTTCAGGAATAAATGTTCTCACCTCTTTAAAAAACGGTTTGGCAATTTCCACATAAGTGTCTTCTATTTCACAAGCTACCACACTTGCATTTTCTGGCATGGCCAAAGCCATACTTAGTGCATTGTACCCTGTGTACATTCCTGCAGAAAATAGAAACTTAAGTTAGTTAATTCAGATTTAATATTAATATAATAATCAGTGGTTTAATTACACCATTAGGTATTTAGTTGCTTTTATCACCCTTTTTGCTTCCATAATTTTCTACTTTATTTCACATAGTCTCACCTATTTCAATGGCTTTAGTTGCATTTATCAGTCTTATGAGATTTGCCATAAACTGGGCTTGTTCACTGGCGACCATCATGATGTTCCACTGGTCCTCAAGGGTTCTCTGAAATTAAAATATGACAACATTCAATTATGTTTATTATATTGTCTGATGAAGTTGATAAACAATGTTTATTGGTCCTCATTGGCTTTGTATTGCTCTTCTGATAATGTGCTGCCCTCTAGTGGTCTAAAGTGTGTATTACTCTGAGCCTAAATTACAAAGCCTCCACTGGTAAATACGTATTTTTATGCATTTATTGTAGCTTTATAGAAAGTAAAGATAATAGAGATTCTAAGCAGGTGTGTCTTCAGGTACTTTAAAAACATATCCACTTTCAAAGTTTGATGAAAAATGTAGAAGCAGCAACTTCAAAGCTTGAAACATCTTTAGTTTTTAGCCTGGAGCTCAGGATGACCAGCTCCTCTGAACCTTAAAAACCTGCTGGTGGCTTCAGCAGATTGATAAATGTTGCCCATGCTGAGCTACAGCTGATCAAAAGACTCCTGAACGGAATTTAATCGGGCAGATTTAAAAAAGTAACATTTGTAAACCTAGCAGGAGGTTCTCAGGGGACTCACAAACTCCATAAAAGTATTCATGCTTAAGGTATCATCTCCATCTCAGCTTGAGACACTCGGTGCATGAGGTTCTCTTACCAGTCTGAGTTTAGTGAGGACCGGGTGCTCCCTCAGTGAGTTGTTAACAACATACTGCAGCACAGGATCGTCCTTCCCTCCGCTGTGGCTCTTCCCAATGAAGGCAGACTTTCCCACACCTGACCCACAAAACACAGCACAGCAGCTACTGTTACTACCAACAAATCTCTGTCACCTTCCAGATTATGCACCAAACCACCATCTCATACCTGTTAGTACAACAGCAAGTCCTACGCAAAACACTATGTTGATACCTGTAGCCATTGTCTTCTGGGCTCTGGGCTGAGTTAAAGAAATCCACTGAATCTCTCTGTCCCGTCGGTCCTATTTGTACAGTAGCATCTGTTTGTTCTGCCTAACCTTTGAGAGGGAGGCTCAATTCATTGATTTTTCACTTATTTTGCAATAGTAGGGAAGTATTTGTAAGATTTATACACTTTACGTTCATATCAAAAAAGTTAGTATTACTTTAAAAATATAGAATCTAATATTGTCTTCCTTATTATTTATGTTTAAATAGATATACATAGATATTTATTTTTGGGATAGCCACTATGCATTTTGTTATTTTCTTGTTTTTCTCTTATTTTTATTTTTCCAACCTTATTATTTGATTTACTTATGTACTTTATTGTTTATTCTCACTGCAGAATTATATTTGCAGGAATGCTACAACTAAAACCCATGTTAACAAATCTAAATGCTTATTAACTCATGCATAAAGTCTAAAAAATCACTAAAAGGCACAGACACTGACCCACTTGTATTTATTCCGGTTTGTTCTCTTTATTTACTGAAGCCGTGAATCTTGAAATCCTGCAGTTAGTTATTTTGCAATTCAAACAAGCACATTGGACTGTTTTATCTCCCTCAAAGTTTCCTGAATGTACACTATTACTCAACAGTACTGTAAAACTGCACTGAATGAAACAACTTTCCTCATTGTGTAAATTCCCGTGTGAGGACACATCTTGAAATTTTGTTTTAAGTAAATAATCTCTTTCATTCATAAAAGTTTCAGACAGAATCCAAAAAGAATCCCAAATTCCTGACACAAATCATCATAAACAGTTCACATGTGTTTGGGGTCCAGACAAAACTATGCATTATCTGTTTTTTTCTCTTTACAGTCCATTGTTGAGGTTGTGGTATCACTGTGATATCACTACTGTACAACTCTGCCTCCTAGTGGTAAAAAGGTTTATTTATTAATTCATGTATTTCCTGCTGCTGTCCCCTGGGATGTTCTGTGACATACATAACATATCTATAAATCAATTTAAGAAACCATATTATATGTTATGCACATTATATGTTTATTTTGATGTAGGTAGATGTGCATATGATGTAAAATTCACTGATTTATACATGGCTGATTAGAAATAAGTAAATAAACATTACAGGTGTTTATAGTTGTATGGAAGCATAACGTTTGAAGCAAATAGGAAATAAGACATGACATGTAAAATATGTAGTGGGATTCTAAGCTAAACTTCATCCTACTCGTTTTCACATATAATTAAAAAAATCTTAGGTATTTTTTTCATTTTGTCTGTTTTTCATTTTTGTTTTTGGTATTCTGTCATGTCTAAAATAAAGTTAGATAAATAAATATATGAATAAAATATTGAAAACCTACTTATACCTTCTCGTTTAATAAACAACAACATAAAAACACACACTGTCCTTGCCTTGTATTCAAACAGACTTTAAAAAACTCAAAGCCTATTCTTTAAGAATTAAATCCATGTTTGCAGGTGCTTTGAAGACACGATATATCCACTTCCTTCTTTCAAAAGATAGTTTTTTTTTTTTTTTTAACATTTAACATTTTCTTTGAGCTTTTCTGTAAAGCAGACAAAGTTTAATGAGCACGCTGTCTTGCAGAGCAGCACTGGTGTTTTCACGAGCCACACGTTAGATCACGTCGTCTTGCAACTTCAAAACGGGAACAGGGAAGACGGTAGCCAGGAATGTTCAAAAAGGGATTTTGGGGATGTGAGTGGGATGTGAGGTCTCTCCAAGGACACAGAGCTTCCTCTGTCTATTCCCTAATTAAGAATGCACAGCTACAAACAAAAACACGCCGCCGACAAAAACGCATCAATTAAATGAGCCATGACATGAACTGTCTCTAAAAAAGCGCTTGAGTTGTGACGAGGAAAGGAAGGGGATCTCTCAGAGTGTGCACACACTTCTGCTGAGGTCCTCTCGGTGAAAATGAGATGCCGTGTTTTTCCACCATCTCTCTCTCTCCCTCTCTCTTTCTCTCTCTCTCTCTCCAGCTGCTTCAGGCCTCTGCTTATGTGACGCTAATTGTTTCTGCTACTTGTGCCAAGTACCTACTCTTCCCCAGCACATTCTACAGACAGGCCCTGGTCCCTCAGCTGCTTTTTGTGTCTGTTTAAGGAATGAAAAAATGTGTGCTGCCATCTGCAGCGAGCACACCACTGTTCCTCCTCCCGGCCGTGACTGTCAGAGTGCCACAATGATACACATTCACACACACTCTCAGAGGTAGAAAAAAAAAAACTACGTGGTGGAGAAACAAGAAAACAAAACTGACACATACAACTGCTAATATGAAACAAAATAATTCAAGAGCTTCCTGTTTTGATGCATTTAGCGCGTGGGAGGAAAGACACTGTACATCTAAAAAAGGCTTTTAAATTTTGCAAACCATGCAGGGGAGAAATAGATAAAAACCAGGCCTGTTTAGAAACTTATGAGCTGATCTGTGCTTAAGATTGAAGAATTATCTAGATAGAAAAAAACTCTTTAAATAAGTCCACAAAATATAAAAGTTTTCAGCACTCATGAGTTCATTCATTTCATTTTGTTGTTTAGTACCTGCATGTGAACACCAAGTGGCAGTGTTGTTTAGCTAATCCACGCTGTTTTCTATGCACACATGCTCGTGGCACAAAGAGAGCCAGGCCTTCACTCCCCTGTCTGCGAAGTAATATCACTTTCCTCTTGTTGAATTGACCTGTGACACCATCACAGAGTACACAGAGCGGAACATATTGACATGCTTGTAATGCCACATGGCTGTTACATCCTCCGTGTGTTTATCACGGGGAGGCTGCTTGCGATGCACTCTAATAACAGCAGTCAGCTTGGCACCGTCTCAGCAGGCAGATAAGCACGCATGAATATTAAGTGATGCTAATCACAATGGAGAGACCAACGTCAAAACGACTGACAGACATTTCTCGGCATTCAATTGACATCCTCAGATTTGTCCTCCGTTTGACAGCAGCGTCTCCCGACATGACAAGTCTGTTTAAAGCTTCCGGAAGAGGCTCGCACACATGCGCACGCACCAGCACACACCATTAGAGAAGCACTGACACTGATTTTACCCAAACTGGGCCACTGTGCTGCTGCGCGAGACCCGAACGAGTGTTTCTCGACACACACGTGCACACAAAGAGCATCAGTTTATGTAGGCCACTTGGAGAGTTGCAGAATGTAGATGAGGATATAGCAAAAATATTCCCCCCCAAAACTGCTTTTTCAATCATTGGAATCTGGATTTATCGCAGCTGTATTAAAATACAGTGTATTCTGGCGCGTGAGGGTTGAGGATAAGCCATTCAATTCATTATCATCCTCTCTTTGTGTATTCAAGCCTTGCAGAACAAAACAGAGGATCTGCTTCAGAAAAAAAAACAGAAATGAATGGCAGGTGTGGTTGTTTGACTTTCAAATCACCTAGGCATCTATTCTATTAACCTGGCGTGTAAATAAATACATAATTCAATTTCCATGGAGTCACACAATACGTTGACAGTCCTCAAAAAGATCAAACAGGCTGCTTCAGGGCACGTGAGCCACGCTGAAAAAAAATCTTGGCTATATGAAAGGTGTTGACACCTTGAGCAAGCCACAAAAAGAGACAAATGTCATATCCTCAGAAACAATTACTGGGTGAACCACTGGTTTTAAGCCAGCAGGTCTCCCTGCTATCATCTGGTACATACAGGAGCTGCTCCCAGTGTCTGTCAGCCAGTTTCAGAGGAAATATGCTTCATCTTCGATACAGTACTGACAACATATTCCAAAACAGAAGCATTCCTAACCTATTTAATCACATTACTCAGTTTAATCAATGTATTCTAAACTACTTCTGGAATATTTCTTGCCTGTGTCTTATGTTTCCATGCCGAAAACACGTTCCTGACCGTGGCTTCTGCTGTTGTTGTGTGACAGGTGCACTGTGCACACACACAGATTGTTGCATTATGTAAAAGAAAAATCTGTTTGCATGTGATTTTTAGAGCAAAGACAACAGAAACTAAAAGGGCACTTGAAGAGCACAGGCAAAGCCATGTCCTATCTCACAGTGTTAAAAAAAAAAGAAGCAAAAAAGAATTGTGCATTCCTTTTAAAGGATTACAATGACTGTCTGTATTGTAGCGGCAAAATTTATTAAATATATTTATTACAGGAACTGAGGTTAAACTTGACAAAATGTATGCCATATAAGACCCAAAATGTTACATTTTTCGAATGACTGCTGAGTAATTTATAATATCTTGAAATATATAATCACATTTAAGAAGAAAGTTTAAAAATTAAACACCACTTGGTAAGTGATGAGAACCACTGATTTAGAGAAATTAGTGTACAGAGAAATTAGGATCTGCTTAGAAATATAATGGGTAACTTTTTTTTCTTTTTTTTGTGTGTTTTTTGTTTCATGAAATTTGGACCAATAGTTTATCTATAATCCTGCTGATGAACAGACAAACCAAAACCAAAAATGCAGCCTCTTTTGAGGTTGTAATAAAGTAATCCCTGCAAGAGATTTTTTGAAGATATTAACTGTACTGTATAATACAGATACTCATATTTTGTATTTTGAATATATAATCCCATTTCTAGTATTCCCTTAGTCCCCAACTATGACTACTGAGTACTCAAAGCTGCCCTATTCTCTATCCTGCTTGCTCTGGTGTTCTGTGTGCAGAATGTCACATTTTTATTTGCTCATCTCCACGAAGACAAACTCAATCTTTGCCTCAGTTCCTGTCCAGAGTCACTTCATCCTCCCTTCCTATTAGTCTCACTCTCATCTGACTGCCGTGTCCCATTGTGACCGCACTTGAGGCGCTAATGATAATGTTATAACCCAGACCAATTTGCTATGGCAATCAGACTCGCTTAATTGAGTTGATTATAAGCCCTCTGTCTGAGATGACCCCTCCGGACTTGGAAAAAAAAAGAGAAAGGGGAACAGGGAGAGATGGAGGACGTGGTTGCTGGGACGGACGGTTTCTTCAGGCATTCCATCACTGTGCAGGAGACACATGGGATATGACTGTTTGGAGGCATGAGCAGACGCATATGTGTGTATGTGTGTGACAATTCTTCATGTGTGGGGTGTTGGGAGATAGCGTGTTGGGAGAACAGGCCTTCAGGGATGTGTAAAGGAGGAGAGGGGCGGGACAGGGGGGGCTGTGGGAGCTTGGGGGAGGGTTGGGCTTGGGGTTCGAAATCACAACACAGCCTCTGTAATAGACCCAGACACGGACCACATCTGAAGTTAATCCAATCAGGGAGAAGCATGGCGCTCCCATCCGCTCAAGACACACAAACATAAGGTCAAGAGCAGCTTGTATTAGCGCGATGATGTCAGGGAGAAGTGGTGTAGTTAATTGACTTTCAGCGTGTTTAAAACGCTAAGAGAGATAGAGAGATGAAGGGAAGCAGAAGGTTTGCAGCAGGTCCAAGACAAGCAGATGTAGAACGAAGGCCAAATAAGTCAGTATTTTTATTAGCTGCTCGAGAACGTAGGAATCGTTTGTGACTGTTTTACTGTTGGGCTGTGTCGGGTTATTTAGATCAGTTCTCTTCTCGTTTGCTTGTGACCCCTGATTGCAAACCGATACAGTCCACTTGAAAACCATCATAACTGAGCCTCTGCATCGAGTCTCTTTTGATGCCAAACACTTTTTGTACCAAAAGCTACAAATGTCAAGTCAGATTTGTTACCATATTTACTTATATTTGATCTTGTAGTTCTAGATTTAAATGACAAGAGTTAGCAGTTTTAGATTCGTATTTCTTAAAAAGACTTGTACTGAAAAATGTCTTGTTTCATACTAATTTTACATTTTTGGGGGGACAATTTTTACTAAATGCTTTGATTTTGAAATTTATTTCCCTGTTTTCTGTATACTAAAAACTAAATGTTGACAAAATAGAATACATTATTTTATGCTGTGACAGTAGAACAATTATTACCGGTGGCTTTAAAGGGTTTCAATGAGGTGTCTGTTTTTTGGCTGCACAATTTATTATAAACTTATTATAGGAGCTGAGGTTAAACATGCTGCATTGTATGCCATATTACAGCCAAGAACTGCTGAGTAATTCAACTGAAAATAATTTGACAGTGACATGTTTTTACAATATCTTAAAATATATAATCCCATTTTAGAAAAAAGTCCAAAAATTAAACATTACTTGTAAGTAAGTGATGGGAACCACTGATTTAGCGAGTTTGGTGTTCTGAGAGACAGGAACTTCATTCACTTCATTCACAGTATTTTCTTTACATGAGAAAAAAATAACATAATAATTAATCTTATAACTGAGAACTGCAGTGTCATTTTGCTGAGGGTGTTTGGGAGAATTCAGTCCTGAATAACTCTCATGTACGCCACATGGCAAACTGTTTTCGCACTAAAAATAAAAGTACATAAACAGTGTTAGCCATCTGAATGTGGAAGAGTATAACAATGGGGGACGGCCATGGCGGGGCTTCACTGAGGACCGTACTGTTTCATTTACAGTAAAACAGGACGCACTAATAAGGGACACAGAGCACAGTGCTGTAATATCTGGGGATGGAAAGCAAATGTGCTTTTGAGAGCCAAGTATACTGGTCCCTTTCATAGGCGACTTGGTTCCACCCATGATCAAATGCAACATTCTAAAAGGACTATTTACTCTTTTCATTTCCTCTTGTGTATTACAGACGGAGGAGCGTGTGGCTTGCTGTATGAAAACAGGGCCTGGCCTAATGTTGCATGAAGACCATGGTGAATTCATATTGATGGGAAAGCAGCCTCTGAAGCCCAGCAGCCATGATTTTTTCATAAGCCACCGGGAACAAGAAGTCAGTCAGCTGACAGGTGCTAACGCCGCCAATTGTGCCGTGGATAAGAGATGGGACATGGAGAAAAGAGGGAGAGAGAGAGAGAGCAAAGGCAACAACTGGCTCCTCTTTTCTAAGCACTTCTGTGTGTGTACGTGCTGCGTTGTGTGTGCTCCCTGCACCCTGTTCCCTTCTATAGCTGGAGAGGATTTTACGGAGGAGACTGTGTAAACACCAGAATGCATGTCAAATATGATGAGTCTTGATAGCTGTAAAACATACCCAAGGACTGCTCCTCACTTATTATCTACAACCAGAGCCCTGGAGCTATGTCTGCATCCTTCTGCCTTCCCTCCACGCATGTCGCGCCACAAGTCCCTCTCTGGAAAGCATTGATTATTTTGGCATGAGCCAGGGAGAAAGAGAGGTGTGATTTCTTTTGTGTTTCCTCAAGAAAAAAAAAATCAGCAAAAATAAATATTTTTGTGAGCATGGTGCAGCCACAAGAAAAATATGAGCACATTGGGGAAGAAATAAAGATGATGGATTTGCTCGCTGACGTGTGCGTATGCTTGTGTGCCTTCTGTGTGTGTGTGTGTGTGTGTGTTGGGGCTCTGCAGAGTTTTTGGCTTCTACAATTGGTGCATTGTTGTTGTTCATGTGCATGTCGTTTTCTGAACTGTACATCTAGAATGGTATTATCTGTGCGTAATTGTGCGCCTCTGGTTTGTGTGTATGCGAAAGGAGCAGGACGAGCGTGTGCTGGAGAGAGCGGCCGAGGCTGCAGGCGGTGTGAGGCTCCAGGGAACCACTTGAGATTGCAGGCAGAGGGACTGATAAGGCAGCTAGCCATTCATCAGGCCAAATGAAGGCAGTAAAGTTGACTGGAGGAACCCAGGCATCGCCCCAGGATGGCAGTCGGCCTCTCAGTGGAGACCTGTGACTAACACATGTGAGCAGGCATGCATGCATGTACATACACACACAAATAGCTGAAGAATGGGGGAAAAAAGGCAGGATGAATGGACTGGGAGGAGGTGTAGTATTCAGGACTGCTGCGGCTCAGAGGAGGGGGGATAGAAGTATAACGGACCTCCAGGAGCAGAGGCCCCATCTCGGAGCTACACCCAGGCTCCTGTCTGGGGTACACGTGGCCCGCTCCATTCAGAAAACATCCATCAGACAGATATTACTGTAATCCAGAGGTGATACATTAGCCTGGGTGCCAGGGGGACAGTGTGTGCTGGTGATGGATACCTCGAGAGCTCCCTGCCGTTGTCACAGGGGCCTCTCAGAGAGAGAACTGCTGCAGCTCAGCTCAACACTTTCCTGCTTTATGTCACTGTTTGAATTTATTCCATAGTAATGCTCTTTGTATTTTATTCTTAATCACACCACCCAGAGGATGGAGACATATTTCCACCAAAGAAAGTGCTACGAAGTTGCACACTTATGAAAGCAATACATTACTTAAGCACTTAGGCCAGCCAAAGAGGAGAGATGGAGCTACTTTAGAGTGTTGCTGGTGTGTTTATAAGACTATATTAGTGTCTCACTGGTGCTTTGATAGAGCTTGTACCATCAATTTGCACAAAGACTCTATCTTTGCTTACATAAATCCCACCTCGGGGTTATTATGAATCAGATTTATTTGCTCCGCTTATGTTTATTATTGTGTTTTATGGTTTATATTCTGTGTTAAACGCCATCAATAGGACTGCAGAGCATGTGTGTCTCATCCTGCAAGGGATGAAAATGGTTTATGGAGCTGTGAGTGCCAATAAACAGGCAGCCACAGCCTTTCGGATGTACATCTTTAATGTTTTATGCATGATGAACTCAATAGTTTAGCACAGGTTCAAGGCCAAATGCTAAGCGCTGACAGGACTTTCCCGAAGGCAGCCACACACTACAGGCACAGCTCGGCCAGCTTGAGATTGAGCTGTGTGCTTGAGAGGGGATCCTGCCATATTCTGTTGATCTGTCTGTGTGTGAACCTGCCAAATAGACGGAGTGACGCAACCCACAAGGGAGCCCACAGGAGAGGCCGGCAACTCGTCATCTGCCTTCTGTGTCCGGTTGTGTTCAGGTCATCTGGGCTCAGTCATCCTCATGGTGTCGTGGACCAATAAAGAGGTGTGTTGTGGGAACTGTAGGCCATGTAAGTGATCTGTCTCAAAAAAGATGAAAAGCAGAGAGTCCATCAAGGACAACAGGACAGATTGATGTTATCACCAAAGCAGCCACACGCTCCCTTCAAACTGTTGTGTTACAGGCAATAATAAGAAAATAAAGGCAACCAGTGTGGGGCTTCCTTTTAATAGATCACTGCCCGATCGATCACAATATCGACCATTGGAAATATGCCACTGTGCTGCTTTCTGTTGAAATGTTTCTCCTGCTGATTTGCTGGATGCATGGCTAACCGGTCAGACGTGTACTGTCGAGTGATTTGTCTCTCGGGTTTGATCAAATTGACCAAAGGAAAGCAAACAAAGCAGATCAGGAGAACCGTTTGTAGTGGGAGCAGTTTCGCTCCATGGTTATATTATGTGGTGTCATCATGGTGCTGATAACATGAAGGTTATAACACATTTATTATGCTTCATACACCAGTAATAAGATAGTAATAATAAGAGTTTTTTGAGAATACCCAGATGTGCAACTATAGAATATATGAGTAGAATTACATTTAATACGTTTTAGCACTGACCAGTTCGGCCTGCAGAAATAACTTAATAAATTCAGAAAATGTGAGAAGAAAAAAAATGTGTTCTGGCATTTAGCATATTTACAATGACGTTTCACAGTTTCTACCCATCATTCCTCCTGAGAGCATTTTCTAGTTATCATTCTGTATTTCCCATGTTATTAGGAGTCTATTGATACTCATATAGGTAAATAAAAATAACAAGAATTTTGCAAGAAAGTGAAAATATAAAACAATGATAGGCTAACTAGGCATGAGTACATCATATTTTCTTTATTTGAAATTTTGGCAAGCTCAGCATCTGCTTAGGAAAAGTCTGGCCCTTGGACATATAGTTGATGACCCCTGCCCTAAAGCTACACAATTTACCCCAAAGACTAGCATAGCATCGGTGCTACACCAGAGACAAGTTTTAAATTGTGTCTGTTATGTCTGTCTCAAATTGTATCATTGTTACAAAAAAATCTAGGGCCAATAAATAGCTGAACTGAGCTCAGAAATGACCTGCCCAGTTGCCAGTAAAAGCTGTATTTAAAAAAAAAAAAATACATTTGCCAAAAAATACCATCTATATCTTTTTTTGCCTATGCAGACTTCACAGGGTAAAATAATGACTTACTTTCAAATAAGTCAGCAAAATAAATCAGGAGAATGTGCACCAGACAAACAGAATTTGCAACCTGGCAACATAAACACTGTTAATTAATAAAATGGCTTTTAACCATCACTAACACCCTTAATTACAACTTATAAACATTTTATTGAGCATGCATACATCATCAGAATGTGGCACCATGCAACCAAAAGCACTAAAATAAACACAATAAAATGGAGGGATAGAGGATCTCAGTCAGAATCTAATAATCATATGCCATGCACTAAAGGGACCGCCTTATCACTTCAAGATGTTCATCGCTTCAATGCCAGGTGAGAACGATCGGCTCCATCATGATTCACAGACCCAGATTTCACAAAGTTTATATGCCAGGTGTAAATGAGAGAATGTGTGGATTTCCTTGTGTTTCACCCTAGCGCCTGTCTCTGCTGTGAGTGAGTCTTTGATAGCTGTTACACTGTGAGACAGACAGGCCTGTGCCGAGACGATGGCATCAAAAAGCCGACGATTGACAGCTACTGACAGCCATCTTCCTCCTAAACACACTTCAGGTCCCCTGCGCTCCCTCTCTCTCCCCCCTCTCTCTCTGTCTTTTCTCTCTCTGTCGGGGGAAATTGAGGAGACTCAGAGATAAAGACAGGGATGTCGTAAACTGGCACCTGTCATCATGTTTTGTTTTGGTCAGGGCACAGAGAACATTCGTAAAGTTTTAAAAGACATTTTGAAGGATTTAGTACTTTCACAGCTACAATTTGAATCTCCAGGTGATGCACGCAGTCCCTCACACTGGTTTTTTTGGGCATGAGTCTAAGCATAAGGTGATGGTTAAACAGAAATGTATGCGTGTGGGAATTCTTTTGGCTGACAATTTTCCATGCGAGAAATCAAACTGTAATTAATTTTTGACATTAATTTGGCTGAATGTGCCACGACAAAGTATTTACTGGAGATATTTAGCCCTTTTAGTTTTGTTTTCCAAGACATGCCATCTCGCTGTGAAATGCTGTCAGACATGCCTGACACAAAACACAAAGGAAGTGAGCTCTTTGGCATGCAGATATGCACACTCACGCACGCACCGCTCACATGCATAAAACAAGCACCGCATTCGTGCAAGCATGTGCAAACGCACATTCAAATTCACACCGATTTGCATGCCGCGTCCATGCAAACACACGGATAAACATGCACGCACCTGGATTTCTCAGGTTGTTGCCGTTGTTTCATCAGCTTCAGTTGGCGCCAGTGTTTCTTCGCCATATTCAACCTGTGGAGCCATTATCTCCTGACACACTTATCCTCCTCTAAATGATTTCTCTTCATCTTCTGCAAGTCACCTAATCAAAGTTGAAAGCTTAATGCCATTCAGAGATCCCACTGCTTTCAAGCGCATTCACTTGTCATTATGAAAATGAATGGCGGCAGCTGAGAACTCAGATGTTCTTTCACATCGTGACAGAGTGTCTCTTAATGTGTCTTATGATCTTTACCGTTGCTGCCTTTGACTGAAGGCCTCAGTTGGGTACTCCACTAATCACGTTACACATCTTACACATTGCATTTGGTTTCTATATCTGCTCCGTGTCTCCCCCTTTTCAGCCGCTCTCTCTCACTAACGTACGTGTTGCTCTTGAGATCATTAGTGCTTGTTGAAAAGAGCACAGACAGAAGGGAATATAAAGTTTCACTCAACTTGAAGCTGGTGGTCTCTTCGTGTAATGACAGAACATTGGCTCTAATAAGACTGGAATTGTCAGGCTCCTCATTGGACAGAGGAGGAGGTGGGGGAGGACTCGAGGTAAATGTCTTTCCACTCTGGAAACCTGGCATCGGTGCTCACAAATGTTGCTGTATTGTTGCATGTCAGTGCTGCAAAAACAAAAGCAACACTAGCTGAAAAAAGTGACTGACAAAGTGATTCGCTTGTTTTTAGAGTGTTCCATAAATAAAACGATATTACACTGAAGCGAGTAATCTCAATATAAACTCAGCGTGACACGTAATTAGTTTTCGAGGTCGTGGTTTTTTTTTGTTGAGTGGAGGTGTTGACGTTCCTCAGCGCGGCTCTGTGAGTTTGTCTTTGGGTTGTCACTGTAACTTCTGCACAGTGGAAATTTATTTAGAGACTTTTTTTATTGAAAGAACCTATCACCAGCTGTATTTTCCAGAGTTATCTTCCAGATGTGCCATCGTGAGGATGGGATGACATCTCCATCTCACCCCTAATCCGCAGCCGTCTGCTGGGTGTATTTGCTTAGGTTTTATATGTGTTTACAGAGAATGTAATTACCTCTTTTAGACATGCAGCTGTTAGAAAAACTGATTTTATGGATCATGGCCATTGCCAAAAAATGTAAGCTCCCTGGGCTTAATTTGTCAATTATTAAATCATAATTACATTTTCTTTAAAGCCATTAGCTACAGGGGTTTAAAAATCATTTTGTGTTAGGCCACTAACTTTTTTCTCTGGTTTTCATAAAAAGAAATCATTTAAATCTCAATGATGTGTCTGGATTCTTTCCCCCAATTTAGCTAACAAAGTGCAGATATGATTCATGGCAGATGAAGGCATACTTCATAATTAGATTACAGATGGATGGAATAGAATTTATTAATTATGAGGACCCATGCACAGAGCCTTTAATGCAATTTTTCTCCACACTTCCTCTTTGCCCTCCGACTCCATTGGCACATTGCTCACTCATCTGTAGTCAGCTGCTGGGTCGAGTTACCAAGTTGTGGTAACACATTGTTACAACAAATTATGCACAGGCACGGACAGGCCAGTCTCTAAGTGATGGCCACAATATGCATTTGCCTTTAAAACTTAAAGGGGGAGTTTAATTTATCGAGGGTGTCACATGGCAGCAGTGAGTAATTATTCCCAACACCCCTGTGGACCACAGTGGTTAATGTATTCCAGGGCCCTAGGGGGAGCTGTCACGAAGAGGACACCCTCTCTGCTGCTCTGCTCACTGACCATGTTGGATGGTGCAGGATTCAAGCTCCTCAGTACACAACCACAAATCACTCTCTGAGGGTATGTAAGTGTGCTAAACCTCTTCTCTGCATTGTAATTTCTGCTGCTCTGCATCAAGGTGTGTTTTTTCAATACTTGGTAAAGTTTGTAGAGATTCTCACTCCTGGCTTGAGAGGCACAACAATTGTTTTACAGTTTCACACCACAAATGCTGAAGAGACAGTCTGAGAACTCCCAGTAGGATTGTTTTTTTTCCACCAAGGGAAGTTATTATAGATTTGCTGTTGGTTTTGAAGTCTGAGCCATCAAACATTTGTGTTTATCACTTGAGAAGACCATTGTTTTGTTGACTTCCTGTCTGCTGTTCAGTGTGAGGTTCTGGCAAATAGTCATTTCTTGTCTGAGCAGCTGTTGACAATAACTTATCAAGCAGGAGAATACAGACTTTACCTTTGATGTCCGTATTGTTTGGGGAGTCGGTTAGTACCTGGGTCAAACTGTGTTTGCTCTGCTTTTCTTGTAACTCAGTTTAGCACTCAGTAAAGAGGGTCAGTAATGACTTTTATGTTTTTATTAGCTTTACCACCTACAATCAATGATAATCATGTATTTTGCTACAGCTATCTTTGCACAAAGAGTTGCTTTTATCAATGTTTTTATATTATCTATGGATAAAAGTGAATGTTAGAGGTGCCATCCATGGAGACAGATCCACATTTTGTTTGGCAGACAGTGGTAGCAACTAGCTGATGAACAGAGTGAAGCTTTTAGCTGCTTATAGAGACGGTACAGGTCAAAGTAAAAACACATATTTTTCTGTGCAATGCTATTTATCAAACTAGACAGTTTTACACTGCACTGACATATTATCACCCTTTAAACTAATATGGGATGCAAACAGTTGCCTACAAATGTAACAAATACAGACCAAAATTAACATTAATTTGAAACGTTGACCCTCATTTCAACTCCATTTTGAAAAATATCCGACTCTTAAAGGGGCAGTTCACCCCCAAATGAGAAATACAACAACCAACAATATAACCATACAGAAGGAAGCATGCATCTGCTCAGGGAGGCCTGTGCTCGTGACTATGCCTATGATGTAATGTGCTAGGTGAGTTAGCAGTATAAGTTAGCTATAAAACAATCTCCAAGAGCTGCAGTGTTGCACTATGAGGAAGACCCTGTTAATAGTTTGTTAGAAAGAAATTAGTCCCTACATGCAACTGCGCACAATATGCTTTTCCGAGGAGTTGGTAGAAAACAAAGCAGAGCTGAAATGACAGTGCATATTTAACTTGTATTCATTATTTTCAAATGTAGATTTATAAACAGGCAACTGTATTGATGCCATATCAACTCTAAAGGTGATAGTATGTCAGTGCAGTGTTGACAGCACCCAAAACAATCTGTTCATGCAGCTTTAAAGCATAAATACCTGAAAACAAAGGGACAAATATATAATTTTCATAATAAAAAATCTATCAATTCAACAACTAGTAACTATCATAGTTCATAAAAAATGAAGCAAAAAAGAAAACAAGGTTTTTCACAACATGAATTGATCTTTTATGTCTTTTATAAGTAATTATGTGGAAAAATTTTATTTAGATAAATGAATTAATGATGCAACACAATAGTAATTAAACTTTTGACCATTGTTTTTTTCTGTTCTATTGTTAACAAATCATAAAAAATAAATTGGACTTTATTATGATTATGTTATCTTTTTGCCATATATTGTGTCTCTCTGGAGCACTGGAACAAACTTATTTCTCTGTGAATAATGAAGCTGATCTGAATCTGAATTCCTTGAAAATGTTGATAACTAATTAGTAGAAGAGTTGCTGAGAAACCACACATGAAACCAGACCCATCATGAGCTTTAGTCCTGCTGCATAACTGCTTTTTTTCCCAATTCACACAGGTTTCAAATGAGGACTTTGTTCATGAAGTTACTCAACGCTCGGTCGTCATGAGTTGACACAGTTTAAAACGTGGTGTCTGGGGCATTTGTCTGGAAACACTGAAACTGCTTTCACAGAGTTCAAGCAAAGTGTAACTTTATTTCCAGACTTCACACTACCCATGAGTGTAGCTTGAAGACAAATAAGAGGCCTTGCTCTTTTAAAAAGCCCTGATAATAACCGTGCCTTTTGCATCCATGAGAAATCTCCCATTATCTATTGACTCAGTCTCACCCTGTGTCTCGGTGACTTACGCCTCCCTCTAATTCCCATTACCGGGAACACTGTACCCTTATCAAGGGAAACAATAAGCCACTTGTCAGCGCAGCAAGAAAATATGAGGAAGCATCTGCCCGGTCCGGAGGAACTCATGACTCTGTGGTGAAAAAGTGCTCCGCCTCCCTCCTTCTGTCAGCCCTCCCTCTCTTCACCCCTCCCCCTGTGTCAGTCCTCCCTGTGACCTCTAACGGCACAGTGGCAGGGTGGCAGCAGTGGTGTGGAGACAACTAAACAGCAGAGCAAATCTGATCATCACGGGATAAGTTCAAAATTGAATTGTGCTTCCTCCACAGGGGGCAGGGCTGTCCAACGAGATCTCCAACCTAAATGAGAGATTAGACTAGATTAGATTAGATTAGTTTGTCAGTACCGCTCATAACGATGCATATGAGTGTTTGTCAAAAGTGGCTCAGTACAGAGGAGCGTTTTAAAAATAGCACAAATGTCATAATACAGTATACAGTGTGCGGTTGTAAAAAAAAAACTGTAGTTTTGGGGAATTTATACTGAACTAGGTTTAGGGCAGAAAAATGTCCTGGTTATGTGTTATAAAAGACAGTTTAAAAGTAAATAAATACACGTAAACCCCAGAAGTGAAGTCGTTACGAGGGTGATGTCCCAACCGTATGTTACGTAAAAAAAAAAAGTGATAAAAACAAAAAAATTGCGTAAAAAATTTGAGTTATGTTAAAAATTGTTACATTTTTGTTTTCATGCAGGAAACAAACCCTGTTCTCCTGGGGGAAAGTCCACTGTCCACCGATTGTGGCATCCACTGTTTAAACTCACCAAAATCACCATTAATCAGTACTACTACAACACTAAAATGGCGGCGGGGGACAGTCTAAAACTTAAATATGAGTTTGCTTCCTGTACAAACGCCGTATATTGACGTTTTTAGAGCAGACCAGGCTGGTGTGTCAGTTTGGGTGTGGTATGCACAGGTGGGAGTTAAGGGAAGGGTGGCTGGGTGGAGAGGGACGCCTCCCACCCTCAGATAGAAGCCCTGCTGCTGAGCTGTAAACCTGTCACAGAGATATGTCTCTGTCGATGATGGCATCCGACTTTTTTTTTTTTCATCCTACCGCCCCTGTGCTGGGCTGTTATCTCCTTCCTCCCTGCTATGTCTCCCTGCTCTTTAAGACAAAGGGTAATAAAGCTATAAATTGTGTGGTCTGCGGAAGGTATGGACATTCTGTCTGGGAGACGCTGTAAGAACTGCCATAAAGCACCCTCAAAGTCATAGCTGAAGATTTACAGTTATTTAACATCCTCCTCTTCCCCTAAATCACAGTGATAAGAGAATTAAGTGATGGCTATAGGTTCTTTGTCCTTAGTCTATTGATTTTCTTCGCCCCTCAGAAGGATCCTGAACATTATAATTATTGAGCCCTGCAGTTTGATGCAGGTTTACAGAGTGGGAGAGGCGCCCTCAGTTCGATTCTAACACAGTTAAAACAAAAGGCACCCGTTTTTCAATTTGGTAATGGGCTTCCAATTATGCTTCATTTACCTTGTTTGGCCAGAAAATGGTTTATCCAGGGCCTCTGTGCTATAAACAGCTTCTTTGTGCGGTGACAAAACCTCAGTAACGGCTCTATTTATCTTGAATGCAGGTCCCTGCTTCTTCAGCAATTATTCAGGCGTGTGAATAGGAGGATTTTTTGTAAGACAGTTTTTTCATTAAGAACACGTCTCCCTTTGTTTGTCATCTTCTCAATACTGTGATCTGTGACATCATGAAAGCATAGATAAAAATCAAGATGTGCTGTGTCGCTGTTTATCCCCACATTATGAAAGCTTTATCCTCTTTATAAACTGTTGGCCTGAAGACACAACATAATCCTGTCCTTCTTTCTGTGTGTGTTTTTCAGATACTTTGTCACCAGAAACATGGATTCCCCTCCCGAGGTGTTGACTCAAGCTCCCATGAACAATTCATCTGAGAAGGTAGGGCATTTTTATGCATCTTCTGGGTTGATCTAGGCCTATAAGAGGAGAATTTGGCTGCCGAAATCTGTCAGTTAGCAAAACACTGATGGAATATGTCTGCATTTCAGAACAGTTTGAGTCTGTTCAGAGGTTTGGTTTATGTGCATATGTATATTTGAACATATGTGACATTTGGATGACATTTATGTCATTTTAGAACGCCAGATCTGCCCTTTATAAACTGAAATGCTATTTTTAACATTTATTCAGTTGTGTAAAATGTGATTTTGAAGTCGAGATGAAATATTAAAAAAAGCCTTTTTATCTCTTTTAAATCAAATCCCTGTCAATTTGTTTTCACAACCTATGCAACATATACAAAAAAGTTATTCTTTTTGCATTTTTGCAATATGTCAAAAATACCAGGATGTCCTACTGCATCCAGTCAAATGTCATGTTTGCTGAGCAAGCACCACTAAAAATATAACGAGTTTGGTTATGAAATATATGGTATGAAGTTCAGAAAACAATGAAAAAGAAGGTTTACAGCTGCTGTGTGTATTTATGTATACAGTATTTCTTGACAAAAAAATCAATACTATATTCATAAATATGTTTTAGTTAATCACATGAAATCACCTAAATCATTGTTTCTATGAGGCTAGATAGGGCCTTTTGCATTTTTCCCGTCGCCTAAAGGCCGCCGTACCTTCTACTAACTCTGAAAAGGAAGGATGAGCAGAGTAGCATTCAGTTGTTTGCAACATGCAACCTCACTGCTATTGATGCAACTAAACTGGGTGTGCAGAAATGTGCAGCCCACTGCTCCTTGCATGTTGTGTTCACTTGTTTGTAAGAAAAGAGGTTGAATTTCCCCTTAGTGGGATTAATAAAGTAATCTTTAATCCTACACACTGGTCCTTTAAATGAAACTTGGTGCTCAAATGCACAAAATGCAGTTTCATTTCTTTTCTGTCTTTAATGAAAAAGAACACACACAGAAGCCCAAACATACAAACACAGACAGACACTTACCCACACAAACACACACACTCACACAAGTCCCTCAGGCGCCACAGAGGGCCACAGCCCCACTTACCACCGCCTGACAGTTGGCTTCTTAACAAAGACGCAGGGAATATAATTAAATCATTTACCTTTGATGCCCAGCCAGCTTTGTAATTAATTAATTCACGCAGGGTGTGCTGGAATTACATTCACCGAGACACGAGAGGGGAAGAAAAAAAGTTGCATACTTAGAGGGGACAAAACCCAACGCCATGCCCTCCCTTTCTGCCTCCCTCGCCCACCTTGCTGCAGCAGCGTCCTCGGAGACGGGG
>CAFUXE010001069.1:934076-966518 GCA_903364295.1 Serranus cabrilla
AGTTTGATTTATAATTTGGGGCTGACGGCGGGAGGATATATTGCTCCGGGAGCTGCTGGGGGGATTCGGTAGGCTCCATAGGTGCATTCATCATTCTATACTGAAGCCATTTTTTAATGTGTACCACTATTTCGTCTTGTACTGTTCTACCTATAATAGGAGCGTATAATGCCTCTTGACTGCCAGGCTTTCACTCAGCTGCCTTCTACAGTTTCTTTTGAAATCTGTCAAAAATCAAACCATTCTTTCAGGAAAATGTACATACATGGTGTGTCTATAGTATATGGCAAAATCTGTTCTATATGATGCATTTTTATTGATTCTCATAAACTAAAGATACAATTACCCTGATGCCTCTGTGGACTGCTATCATCTGGCTCACTCATTAGTGTTCCAGCAACCATACTTCCATCCTGCTTAGTGTGCCAGAAAAAGATTTAGTACTCTTTGTCCAAGTACCAGGATACTTTTAAGACTAGCTAGTTACTTTACTAAGTTATTCCCCCAAAACAGTTACATTGCATAGTTATTTTTTACTGAAAGTAACAACTAAAGGTTACCTATTCAAAAGCTTTTTAAATATGCTGTTTGGTGTGTTGTCACTTCTATTATAAAGAAACTCTTTTCAAAAGAAAAGATGGAGAACACAACATCTTCAATTTAATGTATTTATTTCTATATCGATCATACAAACCATAACCACAACATACAAAATGTTTCCTATCTGCCACAATGTAAAGTGAACCTCACTAAATAAAGTTAACTCTGTTTAAGTTACACATTATAGCAGATGATTGTCTGCTTTATTTACACCTACGCTAGTTTTAGCCTAACCAGGAACTTTTGTAGTCTAAACATAAACCCAAACTAATAATTTTGTGCACTTAGAGAGATCATTATGTAGTAGGCTTAAAAAGTACAATATCTCACTGTGAAGTTGCATGAAATGGAAACAGAAATAAATCCCCCAGGATTGTATTTATGAACAGTACTTCCAACGTTGATTATCACATGAAAGTTCATATTTCAAGTAGTTCTTAACAATCAATAAACCACTCTACCCATCGTTGAAGAGCTAGTCATGCACCATGCAGCATGACAGCTACAAACCTGAGAACTTTACACAACAAACATCTTTATATTCTATGTCTGATTACAGTTGAACTGTAACAGCTATAAGCATTTGTCTTTTACAAAAGCACACTCCTCCACCCAGGCCTCCAGGTCATGATAGTGCGTTTATCAGATGGTTAAAAACCGGCGCTTTCATGTCCTGCGGCCATGAGCAGACCAAGGACAGTCATGTGGCGACTGTATTTACGTCCCTCTGAGATCTAAAGAGCATTTACCCAAACCATATGCTGCCTTAATAATGGTTAGTGATATTTGTGTGAACGCACCCAGCAATTAACGAGGGAGAAATGGGGCTGGCGTTAACCTCGGGGTATTCCTTGGATGTTAACACCCCTCTCCCTGAACCTCCTCTCTCGCTCTGCTTGCCCTTCTCCCTCCTCCGCTCATCTGACTCTCTGCATCCTCGCATCCCCCCCACCTCCATCCCTCTCCTTCCTCGTGCTTGGGGTCCAGTGGAAGTGATTTATCTTAGCGTGAAAAGACTTGTGATGACGCCGAGACAGGAGGCCCCGGGCCCTTGGCATTGAATGCTTCGATGGCGTTTGCATGAAGTTCACGGCCCCGCAGCCACGATAAATGTCAAGTGCAACAAACGTCCTGTAAATAAGATAGAGCACTGCCAAAGCCGCAGTCTGCTTATTGACTAGCAGAGCAGACGGCGGTGTCTATGTGTGCGAGTATGTGTGTGTCAGTGTATATAAACCCAACCTTATCCCTCTCTCTGAATAAAAAGCAACAAATCTTGGATTTCATAGACGCAGGCTATACTCTCAGAGCGGTTATGAGCTTTCCTCTGCAGGGGTTTTATTCGACAGCTATGTAAAAGTGAGGAAATGTTGAAGGTGAAGACCATTATAGATATGTCATTAAAGGACTGTGTGTTCTGCACATTGTTCCACTCAAAACCTGCCTTGCTCCAACGTACATCCGCAGGATGCTATTTTTTTTAATATTACACATGACAGAAAACTGCTGTAAGACATGTTTTCTCCTTCCCTGTCAGCGATAGCCAGTGGTTACTTAAAATCTATATTTCCTCCCTTTCACTTGATATCTGAAAACAATACGTTTTATTGAAATAACTCAAATCTTCATTCTCAGTGCTGCCAGTGGATCCCAGTTGGATTCAGTGTAACATTAAAGAATGAATTGCGCTATATGTAGAGCCCTGATTCCTAAGTCAGGATGTTGTCTAAAATGCTAAATCCTCTGTGACATATAGTCAATTGAAAACTGGACAAAGACGGTATATTTTCAAACTGGTAAACTTTTGTTTTTTGAAATATACAATCTGGATTTGATGCACCCCTTTTTGGACTCCTGGGAAGTAATTCCTGCTGTTGTCTCTCCATCAAAACAATCAGAAAAGCTGGACTTTTAAGTTGTGAAGTCTTTGCTAGTTGCCATAAAACCCACATAGTCAGTTTTAGACATGTTAACGTGAAAGCTGTACATTTAATGTCTTTAAAATCCCAGAATTCCCTGCATCTGGTGAATGATTGACTAAGATTGACTTTCCTTTTTTTAAGCTATTTTTTGTTGTTCTCAAGTCTTTTTCTTTCTTTCTTTGCTGATCCTGCATGAGTATCAGCCATAAGCACAGATTCTTTAAAATCTCTTCATGCTTCCTTTAACTGGCTAATACTATCAATATTAAGGTCATATAGCGACATCAGTATCAAATTGTGAGTGTTTCATTAAATATCAAAATAATACTACTACTTTCCATTACTTTCTCTTGTTATAAAAGAAACAACTCCAGTGTTGGCTCAGGCTCAGTGTGGATCACTATTGGATTCAATGTAAAATTAAAGAACTAAGAAAAAAGCCTCAGACTTTTCTCATAACGCACCCATTAGTGCATTATAATGACAACAATACAGGCTTATACATGAAGGAGCGTCTAAGATGTTTTATTCTTTGAACAATGATCTGCATGTTATTTAGAACATAGTGTACATACAGTAGGAGCTGCGTGTGCCTCCATATAGTTTAGGACACACATACTTCTGCCATGTGCTCATCCTTTCTACACCAGCACTTGTGGCCTGAGGCCAGCAGACACATGTTGGCCTTGGCTATAATACACACCATGACTGTCCTTTTATTAAGCAACACTGTCAGATAATGTCAGTCCACACGTCCCCAGCCTGTGTGTGCGTGGTAACCCTTCATTTTAAAACTACAGTGTTGAAAAACATTGAAAAACTGTTCTTCAAAAGGAGACACCTACCAGAGATAGAGGCTGCATTCCTCTCTTTATTTTTTTACTGAGATGACAAGGTGCCTTTATTTAATTCTGGGATGTCATTTGAGGACTTGGCGAAGTCATTGCGGGACTCAAACGCATACTTCAAAGTATCATTTTATTTGATCAACCTCTCCTACTTCAGGAATTTCCCTGTTGGTTAAAAATGAGGAACAGAGCAGGAACAGGGCTTCACGCTATTAGAGTTATCTGGGGAAGTACAGTCCTGCATATATCACCTCCACTGGTGTCATCCCCAGTTGATAAACTGCATTTCCTGTCAGTGGAGGACACTGAAGGTTACAGCTGAGATTAAAAAGAACAAAACAACCTCCCAGCTCGGATGGTGACACATTCTACCTGCTGATTCTGATAATTCAGACGAGCAGCAGCGTATGAACCCTTGATAAATCCTCCAGTGGTCTCTAAATATGGATGTAATGACAGCTTTTAACATATTTGAGACTTTCCACATGAGTGAGAGCATCCAAGCACGGGGACATGTGCTCACGCACTTACATCTGACATAAAACACGCAGCAATATGCAAACATTTGCCTACATGCACTCAGCTGATTAAACAGGCGCATAAATTATTGCACCCTGTCATTTTTTTTTTAAATAAAGGCACTGGGTTGTTCCTCCCTCTATTGAAGTGACTCACAAACATCACCGGCAGCACTTAGAGTTGGTTGGGCCCAGAGAGCGCGGCCTGCTGTATATCCAACCCTCAGCAGTGACCATAAGTTGCGTTTGTTCACCAGCTCCAGACACACTGAGGCAATTTATGAGCCTCTGGCTGCAGGCTGATTAGAGCACTGCTTGTAAAATGTATTTTGGCATGTATGCAGGGTTTTACTGGAGCTCCCTCTGTCACACATCACCCATACATCAGCACTGAAAGAGAGAGGTGAAACAAGAGCAGCAGAGGGAGGGTGCTGGTGTCGGTGTCGAGGGAGGGCATTGTTTAATCCTCAAAAGCCTCCATTTTGGAAATGGTTTCCCTCAAACTGTCAACGCCTCGTATTTTTTAGACACGAACACTAGATGAAGTTTAATAATTATCTATGAAATTCACTGTCCTTTTGTCAGTTTTATAGACCTCCACAAAATCAATCTTTCCTGCTCTCAATAAATCCCCTCTTTGAAATCACATCTCTTCCTCCTCCGCAACAAATACTGCACAGTTCTTGATTTTCTTTTCAACCAGACAACACAACAAGCATGTGCAGCCATTCCCTGGCCTCCATCCAAAACATGTCTGAGCTTTTCAGGAAGTATCCATGAGCCCTGCTACCTGTCACCCAACTTTCAGCATGATTTGTGACAGCACCGTCTGACCAGAACAATTGCATTAACAAGCGCCGGAAGGCCCTGCCTGTCAGGCTCCGCTGATACCATGTGAGATCTTTATTAAATTACAATTACGAGACGACAAATCCTCTCATTGTTCCACCTTATGGACTGCGCTTGGACACGTGCCACTGTCACATGAGCACAGGGTGAGTCATTTCTCAGGAACGGCTCTTTACCCTTCTGGCGTCCTGTCCTCCATAGCAACAAACCTGCTGGGAGAACTATGAAGCGAGCGCAAGCTTTGTCGAAGACAATTAGATTTGTAAGAGAAGAAAATTCATTTTCTCAGACAAAACCATATTTTGTCATACCATTGTCTTGTAAGCGACTTATTTTCACAGATATTTTTGCTTTCAGCCACTTTCACAGGTGTGAATGTGATTGCCACAAAACATGGCAGACTTTTCGACCTACTGTTATAGCAGGAAAAGCACCGGTGTAATTAAAAACATTAATGATAGCTGTACTCCATTTAGGTGAAATAATTCACGGGTCTTTGTATTGCACAAGCTGGCTCACTGGGACACTTGATGGAACCACGGTCTCATTATTAACACCTGTGTTTTTCCTGCTGCCAAGTCCAAATGTCTGCTGTGAAAAAGGTTTATTTCACAAGGTTACCAGCATGTTTCTATCCCTGGTCTTTCTCAAGAGGTGAATTGTGCACATGGCACAAACAAAGGGAGGACAAATGTGAACTAGTCTGAAAATACAATGCCATCTGCCTGTTGGTGTTGTTTATATAGATAATTAGCTTATTAAACCCCTTAAAGATACAATGTGGATTTTTCAAAACAAAATTTTATTAATAACCCTGGTGGCCATTTAGTGCACTACAGTTAGCATCCTACTTGCATTTGTGCTTGTACTGGGAACTAAATGAAAATCAAAGTTTAATGCTTACATGGACTTTCTGTTGGACTCTGTGCTGTGGTGGGTTAGGGTTATTTGTTGAGGTTAGTGCACTCTATCTCCAAGCTAACTTTAGCTAGTGTTGCATGCTGGGGGTGCTGTAGGGGAGGTGATGAAAGCTAAAGGCACTCTGGTGCATAAATGTCACATCCTTTGCGTTTTCCAAAACCTTTCCAAGTTATTTGCATAGAAATTTGTCAACGGGTTGTTATAGGCAAATGAGATACAATACAAAGTAAATACACAACAATCTAAACTTTAATTTGTGGCTAATGGCTTAAAATGTTAGTTAACTAGCTAGCATCCAAATAATAAATGAGTATTCCTGACATGTTGCTTTTTCTATTTTATTAATTCATATTTTAACATGGACATAATACATGCATTTTTTAAACAGTGAATATGCAGTCAAATATGAATAAAAACTACATAAAAGTGGAAGTTCTCACACATGTTCTGCATGTAACACTCTGGTGAAAGACATGAAGTGTTCATCAGCAATATTGTCAAGTAAGTCCACTAGGAAGCAAATAAACAATTACTCTGACTAAACCTCCTTGGTGCATTAGTGTTATTTATGACTCAAGTGTAAATATAAATTGAGGTGAATAGGAAATGAAGCCCTCTCTTGGGTGTCATTCAAGTCATGCTGGCAAGCAGTAATTCTCCGATGCAGAAAACAATACAGTCTGCATATGATAACGCTTCCGGGGGATAAAATACACCTTAAGCTTGGCATGTGTGTGGGCTGAGGCAATCACATATGCAGAGAAGCAGAAAGCGCTCCGGAAGAATCAATAAAGTGCATAGGATTTGGGATTTATGATGACGTTGTATCGATCAATTAGGAGCTGACTGTTTGAGGCACTCAGAGGTGCCAATGGGTATTATAGCTAAATCAGAGCTTAGACAGAATTACTGTATAACAGAAGATAAACTACGGCATTTGACTCTGACAATTACTGTCGCAGCATTTCAGAGGCTGATGAGTGTAGACAAAGACAAAGTGAGTGTGATGCAGCACTGTCTGCTGATGGACAAAGTCACTTTGTTTGAACCACAAGTAAGAAAATAGATTTTTATAGCTGTTAATCGTATCAAAGCTGAAAAAATCTGCCTCTGTTTGGTAATGTGTTTAACATCAAACATGTATGTCAAGTATGTAGTAATAATGGGCCTATGTTGCATAATACGCCTTGCTTGATTTCTGTTCTGTGATGCTTTTGTAGATTTTTAGTCAAAGCATTTCCACTCATCTTCAAGAACATACCTATAAATGTCTGAGAGAGGGCCAGAATGAGATAGACAGAGATAAAAAACCCTCCTCCTGTGACTTCTCAGGGGGAATGGAGTCATTTAGTAGATTTCTCTCTGTGCGCCTATCACTCAAAGCAAGCTGCTTTCACCACACAGCTGATAATCATACATATTCTATGCGCCGGAGCCCCATAAATCTCTGTCCCTGTTTCATCCCTCCGTCATTCATCAATCACACAGGGAGCAGGATGAAACACCGCCTGCTCGAAAATATATCATATTAGTACCTGGGATGTTTACCAAGATAATGTGAGACAACAGCACTGGGTGAAATATAGCACCACTGCATTCCTTAAATTAAAACCACTCCTCCTCCCCTTCAGACCACCCTCTGCCGGGAGAGTGTGAGTCTCCTGTCTACAAGGAGTGCTGAGGACTCTGCCCATGAATCCTTACCCTTCTCTCACCTTGATGCATGCCGAACTTTTAAAGGGGAGATATTTAAACGGAAAAGTGAAGCATCTAAATAGGTGCAGATGATGTTGTGTTGTGTTGAATATGCAGGGACGTATTGGCTAGCAAGTGTACAATGTTATATGATGCATAACAAAACATTCAACATAAATCTGTATAGATCATTGTGCGCGAACGCGGCCAAAGAGCATATTCGTTAACACACTCATGTTTATAATGTACAGTTTGCAACTTATTTACATGGACTTGAGCACCATTAACTCTTGTGAGGGTTAACAACAGTCATGGTGCAAGTCCAAGTCTGTTTTCCTGTTGAATTTGTTTCCCTCTTGTTAAAATATTAGCACTTCACTATAGTTAGGGTTATAGGGATAAGGTTTGGTTCTCATTTAGGTAGGAATTAACTGTCTTTGCAGCTAGCAGTCAGACAACATGTTTCTGGTACTGCTGTGGCCAGTTTGTATGAATATCTGAAGGAGTTTTATGAACAACTCGGTACAGATTACAGTGGAAAAACTCTGAAAAAACAAGTCACAATGTCAGCAAAAGGAAATGTTTGCAAGTCCATGATGATCACAAGAGATTATTAATAAAGGGTTACAAGACTTGAAATCACAGCGGTCATCATCTCTTACCACTCTGTTGCATATGCCATCCACCAACCCCAGACCACACTGGGTTACACATAAGAAAATTAATTGGGCTTCATGAAGCCAATATTGATCAATGATGGGAAGTCTTGGAGGGCCTGGAACTCGACTGAATGGATCAGCAGACATCCCTGCTCAATATCCCTGCACCAAACTTACAATGAGTCATCAGTGTTTGAATAGGCCTTTCATACCGTACATCTATATTTCACTCTTCTGTCGTTTCTTCAATTTTCTATATTGCTCCCCTGATGACTTCATTTCATTAACAAATTTATTCATTCTGGAGTTTTATGGAACATTGACTTACTGCCATATTGTCAAAAATGTCAGTCTATCATTTTTGAACTTCAGTCAAGGTACCTGCCCAAGAGTAACCTTTTTGCATACAATTAGTTGTGTTACAATTATGGATGTAAAAGAGTTTTAGATATGGGGCTTTGAAGTCAGATTTGCTGCTAGTTTTTCCCAGTAGCCCAGTGCAGTACAGCAACATTTGCAGAGGGCCATAGACCTCAGTGTTGACACCGCAAAGACAAACACTTTTTTGTTTCATCAATGTTCCAACTATGAAGTTTAATACTTGTAAATGTTACTCAAATAATAATTTAATATGGGGAAAATTACATAAACTTTTTGACAGTTATTTGCAAGGCATTAATGGTGTTATGGTTGCTTGGTTGTACACACAGGCATTCCAGAAATAGTTGTGTAAAAACTGAAAGAGAGCTTGATAAATAAGTTAAAACCCTGCTTACTTTCTCACTTCCACACATCAGTCGCTGCTTAAAGTTTTGTTTGTTGGATTGTCCGTTTCAGAAAATTACATACATTGTAGGATTCAAATGTTCAGCCATCAATCAAGCGCTTTGGTGGTAGCATTCCAACGCCGTTAGGGTTTCTGTAGCATCAATATAGGCCCTTTTAGTGCTGACGTTACAATTACGTCACAGTGGTAGCTGGAGGCAAAACAAAGGGAAAAACTGTAGGAAAACATGAATCACTGCAGGGTACTAGGCTACGTAACCATCTGAAAATGTCGTTTTGCTGTGTTGTTGGGTGCCAGAATTGAAGGAGTAATGGCTCAAACTTGAAATTTAATCGCATGCTGACACTGCCAGTCAAAACATTTAAGACAACTGTGGTTAAATGTGATTAGATAAAAGGATTGGACTGAGTTGATCGCCGCCTAACAGCAATCATACATATGGATCCTAATAAGCTTTCCTGGATCAGGATTCTGTGGTTATATCCAAATAACAGTGAGTAACAATGGGAACAGACTGAACATATTTATCATCCCTTTATGAATTTCTCTCTATATATTTTTGTCCTGCATGAGCACCATGTTGGATCTAGTTTTCTATCCACTTCAGTTGACAAATTTGTCAATGAAACTTACATTACACTGTATCTTCTCTCACATTAACAACACTTATACTATTGAATTTCCATTGGCATATGCTGATGGCATGTATCGTTCTGAAAATCATTGGCGGCAATTACCTCAGGCCAATATCTCTTATATATTATTCACCAATGCAGAAAAAGAGGGAGTCCTGCTGAATCAGCACTCTGCATCTCAGTGCAAATTTAAAACTGGCCACATATTTATTAAAAATTCAACATATGTGTGAACAATTGTTAGGATTTCTGTGTTCACATATTAAAGAGAGTACATAGTCCCTCATTTCAGTGGTCCTTTGGATTTTTAATACCAAACTCTTAACATATTTGGGTTTGTGCAATCAGTTTTTCATGCACTAAAGCTTACCCCCAGGACAGTAAGCTACAGGCTGCGTATGGTACTCTGCTCACGCTGAAGGTTCTCTCCCTCTCTAATATATCCCCTTTTAGATTAGAAATGTAATTTGGGGAGATGAATGCATTCTATTCCAGTTTGCTGTGATCAGGAGTACTGCTGTGCGGAAAACAGCATTGCTTCCCGATTATTGAATTTTTATGGCCAGGTAATTAATTGCAGATTCCCTGTTTTGTTCTATTTCTTCCTCTCTGACATTTTAATTTCGACAAAAAGCCACGGTCTCCACACGGCCCTTCTCTGGAGATCCTAATGGCCTATAAAACATGATGACTTATAGATATGGCAGGGACTTCACTTCGCCAATGATTGTTTGAAACCTTGCTGATCACACAGAATTTAGTCCCCCTCTTGCTTCCTCCCTCCCGCCATCTCATCCCTGCCTTTCCTTCCCAGCCTCCTGAATTCATTTCTTGTCAATTAAACTGCAGCTACAGTGTCCCATCTGAAGAATAGGAATCTATCAATGTGTCATCGACCAGGAATTCATTATTGGATGCGGCCTGGTAACTTTTCAAAAGCAGCGTTCGGGCCATTATTCCTTAAAGACGATTGTCATTACTTGACCAGGCAGGCGAGTGTCCTTGGCTTGCATGCAAGCACTGCATTTAAGGGCAGGGGGGAATCAATCGTAGCGGAGGGTGACAGACGCCATATCTCAAGGCAGACAGGTTTGAATGCTTATATCAAATCAGAATCCTTTGCTGGCACGGGGAACATTAGTTACCCTGGTGTCAGGAGCACATGTAGGCCACAGCCAGCCATCCAGGGAGAAAGAGGGGGAAGGCGGTTTGTTATTTTATGCAGGTCTGCTTAAATGTCCCGAGATATTGATGAGCTACTATAAAACATCATTCTCCTCTTTGCATATTAAAAGCATGGTCAGTGCATGCTCTTGCTATTTCTGTTTGACTTTATTTTTAAAGAACAAAGATGTATTTGAATGTGTGCAGAAGAGTATATATACATATATATATATCACCACCAGTAGGGCTGGTGGTGATTAAGATTATATTAAAATCTTAACATAATTTTTTTTATCTTTTATTTTTATTTTTACACACTTCCATTGTTTAGAACACAATTCAATTATTATAGAAATTTCAGGGTTTTTTTTTATTATTATTATTTTTGCCGTAAACTGGTAGCCTTTACCTGTAGTGTCTAGAAATTGCTTGCAAATTAAAATAAAAAAACACACACAAACACATAATAAATGGGTAAAATCCTAAATGTTGTAATGCCAATTCAGCAAGATCGTGCTAATGCTATGGCTCATTACATTGGCACTATTAGCCTCTAAGAATAGACTCCCCATTACAGTGAGATACAAAAGGAAGGTTTATATGAACATCTTGGTGGAAACACTAACCTTTGTTGTGTTCCCCACTCCTCTAATATCTGTCCACAGGATATCTATCCAGGAGTGTTTATTTATCATCCCTCCTTTGCTTCTTTCTTCTGTCCCCTCGTCATGGTGCTTTTTTCTGCTGTGTAAGCATAAGTCCGCACAACATATCACTCCTGAAGCATACCCCCTCCTAACCTTCAAGAGTTCTCTCTGCACAATCTCCACGGCTCTGTAATGGCTGATGCAGTTACCATATTTCAGCCCTAATTGGGTCGAAGCTACAGAGCCAATTTGGGAGGGTAGTTTGGACGAGAGTTCCTCTGCGACATTGTTAGGCATTGAGTCTTCAGTGTTGCCAGGTGTGGATTGTAATTGCCACTGAATGAAAAGAGCACCTCAGAAGTGGAGGGCCGTAGTGGTTTCTTCGGGGTATGTGGGTGCTTTATCCACAGCAGTGTTTTCCTCTGTTTCTGCTCAATAAGTCAATACAGACAAGATGAGATTGGGTGACTTGTCTTGTTTACATCTTTTAGGTTTGTTTTCGGAGGAGTTCTGTTGCCTTGGGAGAACGGCGTTTGTTCTATGCAACCGAGTTGCGCACTCATCAAAATGACATATTACTTACAAAGCACCCACTGTATTCTATTTTCCGCCTTCATCCTATTTTCTTCCGTGTGGCAAATGTGCTATCTCGTCCATGAAGCATTGCTCAGAGACGAAGATGCGTCTCACTGTCTGACCTTAGCTGCCGCTCCTCAGAGCCAGGATCTATGGCAGCCATTTTCTCTCTAGCCAGTCATGAAGAAGCAAGAGATGTAAATGTCAGTCTGTGTCTCCTTAACACTCAATAAAGGGCTGGGATTGGGCCCTCCGCTCCGCCAGTCGATTGGCCATCTAATGAGGAGAGGCCTTACCATAACTCTACAAGATTCACTACTGTTTGTGTTTCACCAGAGGCCCTAGCACAGTAATAATTCCAAGTGGATAAATGTTTTCCCGATAACAAGCTGAAATAACCTGTCGGGTTGAAGTTGATGTAGAAAAGAAGAATCACACAATTAGTGATCAGTGGGGATTTATCCCGGTAGCAGGAGACACAAGGCAGGAGGAGCTTAGTCCTTTTCCCTGTCTGGCAAATATCAAGGCTACCTGGCTCAGATGTGCTCTTTGCTCTGTATTTCCTCCACCTGCATGTCATCAGTCACAGGCTTTACCTTTGTAGCAGCCCTCCTTGTTTTTACCTCTAAATGCCCCCTCACACTAGCATTTAGCTTGTTAATGTAATTGAAGTCACTCTGAGCGAAGATGTTATGGATGATGCTCTTGCAATGAGACAATGCTCCCTAATCTCCGTTTATCTAGAGGCTACTTCCCACCTTGAAGAAGAGAGGTGGCTCGGAAATCCATTTAGATTTGTTGAAAAGATAATAATAAAGAAGGTTTTAAATTAAAAACATCCGTTACTTCAAATCATGTTAATGACTCAATCTACAACTGCATTGATTGCTCAAAAGCAGACAAAACTGTCTTTTATAGCAGCCTATTTAAAATTTTGATTTCTTTCTTTTAATTGGCACTTTCTCTGCAATAATTTTCAAATAAAGGGCTTATTTAAGTATCCTAAAAAGACAGAGATTACATTGTGTCAGACCATTATGCCTTTCCACACCTTATAATGTTGCAAGGCACTCTAAAGTTGATTAATAGCAACCAATTTCGTCATAAAGAGGTAGGACTACTGTAGCTATTGTAATTAACCTTTAAGTGTGATGGACTTTACCGTATATTGCCCATTTCTATTACTGACCCACATATATCACACCAGAATAAGCAGCCGTTTCGTGCTTTCGAGGCCTCACAGGAGCCTCTGCATACACTCTGTGGCCGATGACATCATATCCCCACGGGAGTGTGAATTATCTTGTTTTCGCCAGATCTCTCATATGTATTTTCTCTGCTGTTCTTGCACAAATGTATCATTTAAACCATTAGCAGCACCTAGCTCTTTCATTAGAATGAACTATATCATCCCCTCCCCAGAGGCCCCCGCAAGCCACCGGACTGTGAGAATACATTTCACTGAGAGGGAATATTGAAGGCGGCAACATGCCTAGGTAAAGTATTACTTAATTTATACTGCTAATGTATAACATTGATTCTCTGTGGGGAAAATAAAGGACAACATATTTTCAGAGCCCACATCATTAAGGTTTAATAATTTAGACCCAGTTAGCGTGATAATAAATATACTGGGGGAACTTAAGTGAGGGTTTTGGTGATGAATGCAATTAGAAAACGTTGCACTTACATAGAAGAGTAATATGAATGGGGTGTAGGAATTAATTGGAGTTGGAGCAATGGTGTGGCCTGCGGTGTTTCACGGGAGGGATAAAAAACAGCCTATTTTTCCAAGAGCCCTATCCAGAATACTAACTATCCTCTGCATGCTGAGTTTCCTTATCGATATCTACATAACTAACAAATGGCTGGCTGAAAAAAATGGGCTCCTGCTGCTTCTCTTTGCCAAATGCAGGTTTGTGCTCTGAAATTAAAAGACGATGATAATGTGCTTTGGGGATTCTTGTAAAGTGTTTCATTTTATTGCTGTTTGGACACATGGCTCTATACATTACCCATCACGGTTCTAGTGCACCATTAGTTGGGGAATAATGGGTAACACTCACTGCAGCATATGCAGACTGGAGGATTCATCAGTACAGTCACACAGTATGTATCAGCAGGACTGTGATAGCTCTTAAAAACTATTATTATATTGCACAATTTCAACACCCTATAATGAAGGTGCATAAAAATGTAAAGCAGTGATTAAAGTCAAAGACATAATGAAAAGCTAAGGGTTTAACTTATCTCCTCCTTGAAATATGTTCAGCACTGCCCTTATGCATTTTAAACACGTTTGAAATCATAGAATAGTCAACATTTCCCCTCCTGCAATATTTTATTTCACATTTATAAAACAAATGCAATTATGTTAAAGGAGGCTCTAAATTAATTGTTGTCTCAGTTTATACAACAGAAATGTGGTCAAGTAAGTCAAGAGGCATGTTTTTATGATACAGGAGAACATGAGGTTAAGTCGTATAGATTGTCTGTGCTCGCAGTTTTAATAAATATGGCGGGAGGAAGTCAGGCGAAATAGCATAAAGACAAAGTCTTGTGTTGTCTTGTTTTGAGAATCACAAACAACCTTTTCTGTGATTTCTGTGAAATTTAAGTTCAGCTGAGATGCATTTATGTCCCAGTGTGTACAAGAAGGTTGAATTACTCTTATGCTATCCAAATCAATGTTGTGGAGTATCAAGGGTAGCTTTTAAGAAAATGTTGCAGATTATTACTTAGTATGAGATTGTCATATTCCACCTGATAATCAGGTACATAAAGCTGCATTTCTGCCCCTGGAATTATTGTTTAGTCACCGAGTAGTTCGCACCAAAACAAACCCTGAGGTATGAGGAGAGGTAGTATGTATTCTGTAAGACTGATAATGTTCCAGTCAAAGACCTTGCTCTTCTGAAAAAAGTGCAGGTTTTTGAAGAGCTTTCCCAGAGCTAGATTTGACACCACACCAAAAGATTAATAGTATGCCGCCCTTGAAAAATGAAATTCAAAGGTATCAAAAAGCTCCTAGGGATTAGAGCCGGGGAGTCTGATATCAAGCCCAGTTTACTCTTTATGATGTCATTTTCTTTTTATGGAGGAAGCAGGGGGTGAAAGCTCAAGGCAGATATGGGATCCAGGTTTGGGGGTAATCTCCCATATACCACAGTGCATAAATCTGCTCCATTGATCTCTGGAATCATGCTTCTATTGACAAGAGCGAGTCTCTCCTTTTTGAAAAGTGATAACTGCGCGGGGCAGTCCCACTAAACATTTATGGATGTCATTCCTGCCTTGGTCTGGGCCCCTGCTCTGTAATAGCTTTTAGCGTCATGTAACACTCCTACGTGTGAGTGAATGCACAAATGTGTCCGAGACCCTGCTGAGTAAGTTTACGCTAGCCGTTAATCATTGTCCGGGCCAGCTGGCTGTAGCCACTGGGCAGGTGGGCCTGTCAGGTTGGCAGCCTCAATCATGCAGCGCTGAAACCGGAGCCTTCAGGGACGACCATGCCCCCGGTGTCTCTGAAGTCCCACGTCAACTGGTGCTTACCGAGTGCTATTTTGACTGATACTTTAGATTACAGTCCAGCGTGTCCAACTTGCTCAAGAGCAGTAATTAAATCCCAATAAACAGACACATAAAGTTGAAAAGGAAGACATGATGTTTATATTTTGTCTCTGGTTTCGTAACATGAAACATTAGTTGGATTAATTCATAAGCCTGTAGAAGTGGATATGTAGGTTGTCCCCCTATTCTGTGAATACGGTCTTGACAGAGTGCAATTCTGATATTTGTCCACTAAGCTATTAGTGTCATACTTTTGTCTGTTATAACTACTGGTCATGATTTGGCTGGAAAACTCTAAGGGAAGTAAAACTTGGACATTTCTGCACAATTTCAATATGAAAATCACCTTCTGCTAGTTTTTGCGAGCGAGCTGTTGCCATGTGTGTCTGCTTTTTGATTAAATAGATTCAACCTTATTGTCAATGCACAGACAAGGCCCAAAGGTAGAGAATAGAGTATCAACAGGAATGTATAGAATAAATATCGGATGTAATATATAATATAATAATACAGTATATTACTGCTCAAACTTGCTAGCTCACCAAAAAACAGTAAATTGATGGATTATTTCTGCTATAGGTAAATACAGCCTGAGTAAATAACTCCTCTATTCCCTTTATTTGCTGTTAATTCCCATACATTCTCCCTAAATTACCATTAATTCCCATGGAATGTTGTCACGTTAAATATTCCCAGAATCATGCAACCCTATGATGACATTTTACTCCATTGTAGAGATAAATAAATAAATAAATAAACTGATAGATCAGTGTTGATCAGGGAGAGTGTGCTTCCCCCAGCTGTCCAAAAAATGCACTCCAATAGGAATCATCTCAAACTCTAAGGAAACAAAGAACAGAGACAAACTGCATAGTGCACTGTAGCATATTTATTTCCTGTTCAACAACAAGTTTTTGACTGACTTACCTGCATTTTCACTGGTGCATGCCTGTGCAAGGTTGTGGCTGACTTTGATTACTTGCACACAAGTAGAGAAGTTCTAGTAAAACAAAGGTTTGTGTGTTTTCTGAATTGCAAAACAAAATTACAAGCAATATGCAGTGTTCACAGACTGCTATTCAGTAATAAAGTTGTGGTTTGTGGCTTTACTGTCCAACCGTTGTGCAGTGTGCTGCTGACTTGAAACCATCAGCCCATCAAGATTCCTCATCATCTAAAGGTCTTGTTCCCAAACGTTCCTGGCATCTAACTAGCTCATTGATGGACAGAGGGTCAGAGGTGTTTAGCATTTTCCACTGTAAGTTAACACTGACAGGAGGGAGAGCACTATGCGGCCTGTTCTTCCATCCATCGTCCTGAAGTGGCTCTGACAGGCAAGCATCTGTGCCCCCAGGAGCTGACAAGTCTCCTGTGAACCAAACAGGAATGCTGGGACCCCGGGTTAGCAATGTGGCCCAAGATGAGGACATCCTGTGGGCGGTTTGGAGCATTGTGGGTTAAAATTTTATTATATCCCAAGCATGAGATAAATACACAACAGGGTCAAACTGATAATGTTTAATAGATGATAGATCTATACTGCTTGTGTGGATGCTGATTTAAGTGTGCCCCAAAAGCTTCAAAAAACTGTGCCACTTAAAGGTCAGGATGCAAAATATATTTTGTGTAGTGCTCATTAGTAGCCCTCTTTAATGAATATATCATCTGGGAAGACCATAACAGTGAAAACAGCTGATTAGTCATTTGAGTTCATGTTCGCTAAGTCAGAACTTTTCTGCAAAGGCATTTCCATCTTGTGTAGCGCATCAAAAAATACCTCAACAAGCATGCATTTAAAAAAATCTGAATCAGGCTTTGCCATTTCTATTCACGTTTTAATGCATTATTTTAAAATGTGCATAAAAACTGTGAATGGAAACATTGCTATTGTGAATACGGTGCTAAATCATGAGGTGCTGGTAGGCGGATGTTTTTATCTTCAGACAGAACCAAGCTAGATGTTTTTCTACTGGTCTTTATGCTAAGCTAGGCTAACTGCTACCTGGCTCTGGTTTGATAATTAACTACTGAAACAAGAGCTGTAATGATCTCTGGTATCTAACTTGCAGCAACAAAGTGACATATTTCCCAAAATGTCAAACTATTCCATTTAACTAACTAGGTGAGCACTTTGTAGCATTTGTTTGCTAACACGAGCTTGTAAAACACATGAAATCTCCCTCACTGTGTTGTGAGCGATCACAAGATGAGTGATTAAAGTCAGCAATGAATTAGCAGCTCCAGTGTGCTGGGAGCATGTTGGTACAGTTTATAAACAGCTTGAAAACAAACCAGCTTGGCCTTTCTTGAGTTTCACACGGCCATCAAACTGTCAAGTGCAGGAACAGGCGTCTACCCTTTAGTGTCTTCTCATCCCTTGCTGTGCCAGTAAATTCTCTAAAGAGCAAAGACTTCTTTACTGCAATCTTTTAGCTTTACACTGGCAGCTATCACAGCCCTCCTCTTTCTCTCAACTTACATGCATATAATAGATGCTCTCGTAAATCTTTAAGAGACATATTAATTAAACAGTCACGGCTGATGTGACACTTACTTTCAGTGTAATTTACTTTAAAAACATCCTTAAAGAGCGCTCCATTAAAATCAAGGGTTTGGACACATAGTAGTACATATATTCCTCTGCACAGTGCTTCACCCTCAGTGCAGCATGAATTCTCTGCAACTCACAACAGAAATAAGTCAGCCTGGTCTTGATATTATCTCCTGAGCCCAGTTTCCCTGCGAAAAGTTGCAGTGAAATTTGTGATCCTGTGAAACGAGAGTTGAGGGTGCCACAAGAAATCACAGTCATAAAGCTCGGTGCTGTATATTATATTGACAGCATACACTCATGCACATTGCACACATATACACATCACTCACCGGTCGGTTTCCAGTCTCCTGTTTAGAGCTGCGTTCCTGTGGGCAAGATTTATAAAAACTCCAGTGACAACACGTCCTACTTGGCCTTTAAGACCTACATAAGTGGTGCTGTGCTTAGGCCAGCTGGGTATTAATAGTTGGCATGGGAAAACGTAAATTATTGCTCTCTTACCAAAAATGTCATTCAATCCCTACATCTCCTTGTCAAGCTTGTCCTCTTGAACTGCTCAGTAAATCAAACCATATGTTCCACCCCAGGAAATATTCCAGATCTACAGGCTCAGCATTTGCCAAATCAACTTATCAATCAACCCTCACGTCAATCAATTTGAGCCGGAGAATAATTGTTTCTCTGGAGGGGCCTGTGTCCTCCACGCTGTCCTTTATATCGTAACCGGCTTCCACTTTTCCAACGGTCTAATTAAGACACTTTTATGGCATTCATTAGCTGCCACGTGCTGTTGTCCAGTCTGTCACAACACGGTTTATAAAAAGACACCCGTGGCCTATTTTGAGCTGGGATGACCTCGGGGTCAGTTGAGGATGAGGGCAAAGTGTGAAGGAAAGGGCTGGCATTGTGTGAACACCAGATCAGCATGCAGCTAGCATAGCCTCAGCTGCAGCTCACACGGAGATTACAATGATCAAAAGCTGAAAGTTAAGTATATTTCAGCTTAAATTAGTACATTTGTATGTTTTTTATGAAGCAGAACTGTAATCAGACATGTTAGGAAGATGCTTTCAGTGGGTGACGGTTAACCATGCAGTCATGCAGTTAATCATTAAGCTCATTTGGTGCCATTAAGAGATGTAGCACATAAATCACATTGATACTTTCACTTTATCTTGACATGCAAATCATTTTTCAGATTTTTGAGATAGTTACAAAAATTACAAATATGTTCTCTGATTTACCTCTAGTTATAGCATTGTAGCATCAGTAAAGAAGTGCCTTAGAAATTGCATTCTTTCTAATGACCAGCACGGGGCGACTCCACTGGCTGCAAAAATAACTGATTTTATAGATGTCTATGAGAAATTGACTCTACTACCTCCCAGCAAACATTTTCCTAGTTTCAATTTCAAGACTTCCTCAATGCTGCATGATGCTCATTTTGTAAAAAAAAAAAAAAAGTACAATTAAGAGTAAAATGGAGGATAAAGTATATGCTTTAGGCTGTGGCTACCTTTTTATTGTAAACATATATAGATAGCAGTCTTTGATACCATCATTATGATCTTGTTGCAAGTTATATGCACTTTTAAAATCATTACTCTGTCAACTGCAATGAGATCAGGAAGGTTAATATCTGGATCCCACAGGAGTTTCTGTTCCCTCCAGCTCCTTTAAAACAGCTAAGCAAGATTCGGTTCATGGGAAATGAGGGGTCGTTTTAAATGCAGTTAGCACTGATGACACCCAGTGGAATTGTTTACCTAAATATGATTTAGTGATAAATGAACTCAAATGTGTCGTCGGCCTCCGCTCCATGTGTAAATCCTCTCGGCATCACTGCTGAAGCGGTCACAAGGACGGGAACGGATTCCCTCGCTGGCCTGTGAACATCTGCTGGGCCATTTAGCCAGCTAATAGATCAGCCTGGAAAGAGAGAGGGAGAGAGAGAGAGCAGAGGAGGTGCAGGTGTTCCTGGCCAGAGCCAGAAGACATCAAAACGAAAGCCCAGGCCAAATCCACCAGAGCACAAGCTGAATGACTCACACAATCTCACAGATAATAAAACAAGTATAAAGTTTGCGTAAGGTACAGGTGGGGGTATTTTGCACCAAACCCAAAAGAGACCAGGCACAGGCCCGGTGCAGGGAGAAAGGTAATTGGATGCATATGGGAGGAGGTAAATGAAAGAATTTTGTGAATACCTCTGTGGAATACCTAATGGGGACAGGACAGAAAAGGAAATTAAAAATTATTCGAAGCAGATGGACTGTTCTTTGAGTTTTTCAGGGAAATTTATTAGTGCCGTGAAAGAAATGTGTCTGTTTATTTTGTGCTGCCATGAAATGAATGACCTGCTGAGTTGTGCTTGTGTTAGTTTATGACTGCCTGGCCATTATTCATAATTTAGAATGCATTTGTTATCGATTCATGATTTAGTGTGATTTATTGGTGCTTGTCAGTTTTCATTCAAAACTCCACCAGTTTTATTTCAGCAGCAGGCCCAGAGTTTATGAAAAATATAAACAAAGTTGGGCGATATGCGGATACAGTTTCATTTGTACATTATTACATAACAGTCTTGGCTGGATTCAAATGGTGCCTCGCTGTAATTCATTTGTTCCTGTTATTTCCTTATTGCCAACAACAATAAAATGAAATGTTCTAGAATACAATATCAGTCAAGAAACACTTTGTAATGGAAATGTTGATGGGGAAACGTCGAAGTTCAGACACTGTTTAAAGTTCAGTGTGGTCAGGTAGGAACATAATATTAACAATTGATCAAGAACAGCAGTTATGTATTATGAGCTTCCCAAGAGGATTTGTTAGGAAGCTGTTTTGTTCCTACAGCAAAGCATCATTAAGTCTACCGGCTCTGGATGTCTGGGAGCATAAAGGTTCGCACTGATATTAACCCAACATATGGTTCAAATTTGCAAGAAATATCTCAAGATTAAAAGTCTCACCGTAAAAAAGGGTCTGCTCAATCTGTTACACTTATATACATTGTGTTGTGAATTTAGCCCTACTTATAAGTTAACCTTTAATTTCCCTAGCATGGCTGTCTGAGCGGGATTTTCATCATATTCACCGTCACCTCAATTTGTCAATGTTCCTGATGATGATTAACAAGAACAAACATTGCTATTGATGCGAAACAGACGCTAACAGGCTCAGCCAATGTCATCAAATCGCAGAGCCAGTAAACTTTTAGTTTGAATCCAACTTGCACTAATTATTGGCAAGAAAAATGAAATCAGCAGCAGTTTAAAACTGGAGCTATTTTTCTTCCTAAATGGCTGCTGATTTTTTGTTGGTCTGTCTGTTTGGAGTGGGCTAGTGGGTGTAGTGGCTAGCAGTTTCGCCTCACAGCAAGAGGGTCGCGGGTCTTCTGTGTGGAGTTTGCATGTTCTCTCCAGGTCCTCCGGCTTCCTCCCACTGTCTGAAAAATGCAGTTTAGAGCTTTAATTGGTGACTCTGAATTGCCTGTAGGAGTGAATGAGAACATGAATGGTTGTGTGTTTTTATGTGTCAGCCCTGTGATAGTCTGGCGTCCTGTCCAGGGTTTACTCCAGCCCCCCGCGACCCGACTTCAGATAAGTGGTTAAGGATAATGAATGAATGAATAGCCTTTTGAAGTTTGTACATTTGACATTTTGAAACTGCAAAATGTTTTGTTAACTGGGTCACATTGTCTGCTGTTCTAGTTATTTGATGGCCATGAGCCTAAAACAGCTAAATGTTAAGCCCAGGTCACAGGAATGAAGATAAATGATAAATCTATTCCAGCATTTATCATTTTGTGTATTTCTGTTTGTGGATTCAAAGGCCCCACATACTGTATATCTGGTCCTCTTACACAAGTGTTTCCCTTATTTTCCTGTATTAGACCTTGTTTAAGGATGGTGTTGTTTTTTACAGATGGTGCTTGATTGACAGCTGGCTGACTCTTTCATTTGTCTTGTTGGACTGCATACGCTGGGAGAGGTTCATGTTATTGATTCATGAAGTTTGGTGGCACCACCCAAGTTATACCTGAGTTAAGATTTCTGCTGTATTGATGTAGCGTTAGAATAATTAGAAAAGGGAGTTCCCGACACCAACCAAAAAACAGAAAATTCAAGTCTAGGCGGAACAACAACTCTGAAGTCTTGGTACATGACTTGACAAGTTGCCATGGTTGATAAAAGTAAATGTTGGTTGGATAATAAGTCAGTTTTTATTCATTCATATATAGCATGGCATTATCTTCCTGCCATGTATTTTGTGTCATGGTATTAGGTCATAGCCATAAGTTGCTGTCCACTTAGAGTGACCTAGATTCGTTAGAAAAGTTATTTATTAGCATTAACCTAGATAATAAGTCGGGTAAAAGCGATAAATGATGGCTCTTTTCTTTTGTATTGTCCAAGTAAGTCATGAAAGGGAGACAGTGAGCCTGAATGCAGACTACTCTGGACTGAAGCAGCAAAATGGAATTCAGCCGTCATTCATTTTTATATTTACACTTCTCCAAACACCAAACAACACCTTGTGCATCTTAGCTGGATGTGAGAGCCGTTTCTATGAGGTGCTCTGCATCTAAAACCAGCCGTACACAGCCTCACTGTAAATACACTGGAATATCTGTGCATTGTTTAAAAGTTATAATAGAGTTTGTGTTGTGTTACTCTTTACTGTGATATTATATAACAGAAGCTGGGGATTATACCCAGAATTCAGGGCATGCAGTGAGCCAAAAACATACTATACACCTTTGTTAGGACCAGATGTACTATTGGAGGCATGAGACTCTAAAAGACTTTTCATTTCTTCACCGATAAAAAATGCATGCACATAAAAAAACAAGAGCCAGACAGAGATGTCTCAGTCTGAATCATTCCTCCTCTTCATATGTGCCCCTCAGAGCTGCAGGCCAAGAAGGGAGATATGTTGTGAGAATTGTGAGAACAAAAACAATTCTCACCTTGAGATAAACAAGAGGCATCACCGAGGCCTGCTCCCTTCCTGCTGTGCTCAGCGAACAGTTCCATCCAGGACAATGAGGAATTCAACCAACAGTGGAGTTCACCCACTGTCAGTATAAATAAAAAACTAGATCCAATGAGTTCTGACAAAGCAGCGTGTAATGGGACTTGATGTCTGTGGGCGAACAGTAGATGAGGAGACAAAGTTGGAATCAATAGAACAAATAAAACCGACACTTGAAGCGAAAATCAAAGAATGAAAACAATCATAAACTTGTTTGCATAGTTGAAGAAAAGCTTTGTTCTCTTGCAACAAAACAAAATCATCCAAGTATTATTTTGTTTGGTGAAGCCCGAAAAGTCACGCAGCCTAAAATAGTCATGCTCTCAGGAACAATTGACTTGAAATGTAATCAAACCAAATTAATTTAGGTAAATGTAAGAGCACATACAGCCCGACGGTTTGACTTGTGCGATTATCTCCGGAGCAGTAAGCACACACACCCTCACATCACTGGACTGCGCCTGTTTCATCTGGATCTAAACCGAGCTGTACCTTTCAAGTCTCAGATCGGCACAACTGACGGAAACAAACAAAACCCCTCCTGACAGCTCAAAAGCCTTTCTGTGTCTGTCTGAGGTTAGTGACGCTCCACGAGCTGACACATGGTAGAGGAAACAATTGCTTCATTAGTAAGAGGTGAAATAGTTTCAAAAAGAGCTCGTTCACTGCGCTGAGAGGGAATTAATAGGCTCCAGATTGCTGCTTCAAGTGAAGTAAATTAAGTTCATGGCTGACAAAATCATTTGGTGATAGAGCTGCTTCTCTGTATTTTATAGGTCTTTGGCATTGCTGACGAAAAGGGCAGTGACTGTTATGTGTGGATTGACCCCCATTAGAATGTAAAATGAAGAAGATTAGTTTAATTGAGGGTAAAGCACTGGGGAGGTGTCAAATCGAAAGAATAAGTCTGATCAAATAGACCACATATTATGACACTTACCTTGGGACAATTGGAATAATGCTGCATTTACAATAATCTGTTTGTACTGTCAAGATAGGTTCAAATGTGAAATTGTTATAATATGCAGATGTAATAAACGGAAATCATGTGAATTTAAACACTTTATATAATTAAAGTTTTTACTTGTGATTTCCATTAAATCCAACTTGTTCTTTTTTAGCATTGCATTTGTTTTCATTGCCTAATTGCAGTATCTCAATTTTATCCCATGCATTATTCAAATTGTGCATCAATGCACATGGGATTTATAGTGAAATATGCAAACAGATGGTTAACAAAAGCAGCATGCACACATTTGGTGTCATGCAGAAGACAAAACTGAAATCACAGAGTACCGTCTAAGATTACACTGTTGACAGTCTCCTTTAGTCTTTTTTGTTTAAACACCGTGACGTGATGAATCCTCTCAGCCCACGGTTTGTTTGGGTGCACTGTAATCACATACAGTTGCTTTTCCTCTGTTGCATCTCTCACAGAGCAGCTGCTGGAGGCATGTTTACTGCCTCCAGTGGTCAATGCATGTGTCATTTCCATCGGACATCTGGGATCTGTATTAGTGAAACACACTTTCCATTACCATCAGTAACCACAAGTGGTGGTATTGGACTTCCAATCGACCCAAGTCAATGCCAATGTTGCTCCATATCTGTAAACAGGCCACTGTTTGCTAGCATGTTTGCCATAAAAAAACTTAACAAGGAGGTAATATGTCAGTGCTGAATTTACAGCTTGTTGTGCTGCTGCCAAGTGGCCAGAAAAATCAATAGAAGCTATAATATGGAGCATTTCTATTTTTTTTATAATAAGTTTAATTCATATGTTTAAATGTTATATGTTTTGTTGAGTTGTGTGCTTACATCATCCCAATTCAAACCCAGAAAAATCCATAATTTTATTAAAAGGCAACTGTCCATTTAATCAAGCCACCTCTAAATGCCGTCATATCCTCTTTACCCCCTCCAGTTGCTCTGATTTGATACATTAGAGAGTTACCACAAATCATACATTATCACAGGATTATACTCTGTAACAGTAATGCAGCATTTTTTTTCCTGCCACACAGCATCCCTTTGTCATTCATTAGAATTATACCATTTTGTAACACAGTTATCCAATAAACCTATTTTATTGATATGATAATTCATTTTGGATCCAGATTACTACAATGTGCTTTAATTGGAAGTGGCTGATACAAACCACTAAGATGATGCCTATGGTAACTTTGTTACATTACAATAATGTTCAACACACTCATAAAAACACTCAAAGTTATTTTTAGAATGACTGTTTTGACCTGTGCGAGCGCTGATTGAATACACCAAATAACATTAGCTTGACTAGCTTGACACTTGACTCTATATAATAAGTTAGCAAGTAACCGTTATGTAAGCTAACTCTTCTTGTGGCTATTTCATTCAAATTAAATGACTTGAATAAACAAGACAAAACATAATGTGAATAAAACTTAAATACAGTAATGTCAGATACATTTTCATTGGCAATGGCAGTTGTTTATCAATGAAGACAACAACTCCTATGCTACTTCATAACATCAAAGTCCATCTTTAATTATTGTTCTGACTGAGATACCCCACTTGGCAGAGTTGGCATACTGTGTATTTAATGTATTGCTTTTGAATCCAACTTCCTCCGCAGCGCATCTTCCCATTGGTCAGTCGTTTTATAGGTCACACTTTAAACCTGTCATGCACATTTAAAACTGCAACTTGAGCTAATGCAGATGTCCCATGAAGAGTTCCATTAGGAAGGTTGCAATTAGTTACAGAAGATGCCACCCCGATGCACAAACACAACCCCACTATCCCATAATGAATGAGAAGCTTGCTTGAATTGAACTGGCACGTCAGCAGGAGAGCATGGTTTTGTCGCTGTAATGGATGCCAACATACTTAACCCCACCATTTTAGACATTAGCTTCCACCACTGGAACTCCTGAGAGGGCTGCTTCTGGAAACACTTTTCGTACCAACTCCGCTTATAGCCTCTCCGGCTCTCCACCCCCCCTCCCTGAATGTTTGGCAGAGAGGAAGATCTTATGATTATACCAGCTTTTGTTTTTACCCTCACCGTGCCTGGATGGGTTTGGATTTCTAAGACGTTCAAGATGTGGCAGACAGGCGGGGAGATAGAGCGACAGTGTTAAGGTGAGAGGGAAAAGAAAGCAGAGTAGAGAACAGGACTGTTTGAACTGAGTGTAATGTAGTCAGGGTGGAATCTGTCACTCAGCTTATTGCATGTTGATGACTCAGGGTAGTTTCAGCTGTAAGCAGCTCCTGATTTATGGACAGTCAGTGAACTCCTGCGGGCAGCGAGGTAGGGAGGAGAGGGAGATCACAGCCCCACAACCGCAACAGGGCCTCCTTTTTTCAGCAGAGCAAAGAGAGAGAGAGAGAGAAGGACTGAGAGAGAGAGAGAGAGGCAGGCACTGCATTTTTCCCCATCATGCCAGACTGCTTTGCACGGCAATTAGCTGTGTCCTCATTTAGTTTGCCCCGTCCCAAAGGGTAATGAAAGTCATACATCATCTTCAGGGCCTGCTAATTATCCAGCTCAGTTGCAGGTAAGCTTTGTAACCATGAGAAGGCCCTGTCGCCCAGATATTTATTGCTCTTCCAATAAGCGGGTAAAAAAATACTCTCTTGAAAGGTTGCCTGTATCAGGCACCTCACATCCTTGACATACCTTTTCGCAAATGTGCTAGTCAAAGGGGAAATGTCTTCATTCCACATAAATCATCTCTTCTGGTGCGGCAACAAAATGTTCGGCCAGAGCAGTGCGCAAGTGCTGGAAACTGGAGAACATAAACATTTTGGGGGTCAGCTTGTCTGTGTTGATTTACATGCGGATGGCTAATGGAGGAAACACAAGTGAAATACTGTGCGCAGTAACAGTATGGCTGGGGGACTCTGTCTCTTCCTGCTGTTTCAGTACCTATTATTATTGAGAGACATGCGTGTTTGGATTGTGCTGCTCAGCCTTGAAATACATCACAGTTTCCCTGTCACAGTAAATATACTTATTTGGTTAAGAAAACCAAATAGTAGATGATCCTGCCTTGAAACTAATGAAGACGAAATACGTCAGCATATATTCAATCTCAGCTAAATTTGGTTAAACGTACTGCAAGGATTTTTTTACTGGTTATGAAAAAGTCTCAATTGTAAAGAAATAAATTGTGAGATATTACAGTCAATCTTACATCTAGAAATAGATACATTTCCTCTTCGCCATGCATCCTGCAAACAGCTGTTGTTGTAACTTTGTCTTTCTTCCAAAACAAATCCATGCCCTAGCCAGTTTAAGATCTTTACGACACAAAGCGTTGTTGCTCATGAGAACAATACCGCTTTTATCCACAGGTGGCTGGTTGTTTAGGACTTTTTCAAATTGCTGATTTAGCCTGTCGACATTTACATTAACTTGATAAACAGGGAAAACATATATATTTTCTAAAAGAACTACGCACTATTTTCTCTCCTGAATGACAGTAGGGCTGCACTTCACCTTTAAGCCACTAGGGTGCACTGTAGAGTGTTGCGGGAACTAAGTCTGTTGAGCGCTCTGTGTGTGTTAACATTATCTTAATATGTTGAAAAGAAAGAACCCAAACACACACTCGGAAAGTTCCCCCATTAGGCTGTTTTCTAATTTATTTATCTTCGGCTCTGCCCCTAACTTTAATTCATTTAGAGATCCAAACAAAGCTCAGATTGTAACTTAAACCCTGGTATGATTTGCTCCAAAATGCCTCAAAAGACACAAATGGTAGTCATGAAAAATGTAGTTGCTCTATGCTATATAATGTGGAACCTACAGTATATGAGATATACTGTCATACATGTATATTGTATAGTCGTAGTAGTATTATGGCATTATTTGAAAAAAAAAATAGAACCTGGTATGACGAAGAAAGACAGGCAGGTGACTGAATAGGAGGTGAATGAAAAGTGAGCAGAGGGCCGAGTAGTCACTGCCATCCCTGCTAAGATGACACTATAAATCCAAAGTGATGCCCTGACATGTTTGGATGTTTGGGCCCACATCCGCTGTCACCTACATACACAGATAGGGAATCTGTCTTGGTCCACTGATTGTGGCCCTCATTCCTTCCTGCTGTCATCTTCACCCCGCCATCCTATCCGCCTTAAGCCTGGCAGCTAGTGCAGTCTGGGTATTGGAGTCTGGAGAGCGCAGGGTGAGAGCTGGAGGCAGAGAGGAGACTAATTGTCAAGGTTATGCCTCGGAAGATGATTGATGCCAGGCTGGGCTTTCCTGTCAGCCTGTCAGGAGGCAGGAATGTTTAATGTTCTCATTATTGGTTACGCTGTTGTGTATATTTCTCTGTCAGCGCCGCCGAGCCATCTGAACTGCCAAAGCACTTCAAAGGCCTGCAGGTCATTTATCTTCCCCTGACGCTCCCAATGCTCAGCCTCAGCTGAGTGCCAGTGATTTGTTATGACTTGAGAGCTGGCTGACAGACAGGTCCTCTGTAAGGAGGGGGAAAAAAGGAATCCTTTTTGTCACACTGTGAAAACATCAATGTTCCCGTAATGGGCTACAACTGTCAGTGGAGGCCAGCACCTGACAGTTGTGTGGCCTCACTAATTTGCAGTCCCGGTGACTTGCACTCTTCCCGGTTTAGATTTGGTTGTGGTGTCACATACAAACAGGGCCGCCATCTGTTGTTCACCGCCAAAGGGAGGGTTGAGGAGAAGAGGAAAGGCTATGCTAATTGAAGACACGTCGCCTTTTCGTATTAATCATCGGGCCTTAGTATCTTTTCTTTTGAAGTCAGGGCCGAGCGATGAAGAGAAAAATAACTCTGTCTCACACGAAGACAGGGAGGAAGATATGGCTGTCCAGAAACACGGGCGGAAATAGAGCGAATGGAAGGCGGAGGATAGGAGATACATGCGGGAGGAGGGAGGTCTTACGGAGGGGATGAGAGGAGGCTGGAGGGGAAGAAAAGGAAGAGGTGAGGAAAGGGGAGGGGCACGGGTGCAGCGAGAGAGAGGGAAGAGAGGAAAATCAGATCTTTGTTTCCTTTCCCAGGCCATGACATGATTAATCGTTTTCTTCTGATCTAATTTTGGAACATGAAAAACAGCACATTTGTCTTGAAGAAAAATGATGTGCCGCACAGTGCAGATGGAAATTTCAAGCCCTGAAAAAGATTAAAGTGAAATTCCACTCCTTAGACCTAATCATGAGTTGTAGATTATACTGTCGTCTTAACCAGATGGTGGGTTTGATTCCCCGGACCCTTCCTCATATTAATGAATGCTAGACTGTTATATTTGACTTTGGTAAGTGAAATGTCTATCAGGCCTAATGGACTGCCAGCCAAACTAACACACGCTGCACCTCTTTCTGCTCTTCCTGCATTTTTCATGCCTTAGACTGGCTCTATGTAGAACATTGTGCTTCCCCTTCCATTTCTCACAGTGTTGTCGCCCGCCCTGCCTGCTAAATATTTTCACACAGAGGGTGGAGAACAAGAACAAACTTGTGTCCACAGCTAATTTCCTCCCATAGGTTAGGGCTATAACTCTGGACTTACAAGCGTCACCTAGGGCACGCAGGGACGGGAACTCAATACTAATATGATTAAGCTCCCAGTCAATATGACTGCATACACGGCAGTATGTTAACCAACCTAATTATGAGAGGGGTGATAAAAGGAGAGGAGTGGGTGGCCGGGCATTTCATCTCAGCACACATACGGTTGCCCTGTGGCACTGTCCTCCCCGAACCAGAGACCCTCACACACACACTTACACACACAACAGTCCTGTATTTCATTTCGAGTAGAGCCCATTTTTCACTTGCCACAGACAAATTGGGTTGCACGATTAGTTGTAGCAAACTATCCACTGCAAAACTGGCTCCTGTCTCTAATGTTGGATTTTTTAGAAGAGAAATGCATCCATCTGTTGCATAACATCTTGTTATGACATTATATTCCCATCAGAGCGGGATGATGACAGTGCACAGTATTTATTAAGTAACACTGATGCTAATTTCAGTATCTGCGGGACTCTCTAAGCTCAACTGCAAAACAACTGACATCAGCTTTATTTAATGTTGCAATCCATTATTCTTTTTGCTCCATCTGTTTACTTTAGGGGAATAGTCCCACCTCATGAAAATACAGAGACAAGACTTTGGACGGTTGTGTGGGTCGTTTTTGGCTGCTGGTGGAGTACTTGGAGGCCTTTTCTTCCCTTTCATGCCTAAGCTAACTCTGCTTACATTTTGTCTCATAAGGTAAATCCAGTGTAATGCTGTCCACTTTCTGGGCAAGCTTTAGCTCTCCTGTCTGTTTTTGGACAGCCAGAACTGTAAAAAAAAATCTGGTAGTTGACGAACTCTGGTGGCAGGCTGCCACTCTCCTTGTTCACTATTATAGAAAATGCAAATGTTTGGAGGAAAATCTATGAACAGGGAAAAAGACCAGAGGAGCAAAGGGAGGGGGGGCAGCACAAAACTTTATTCATGAATATGCCAGGCGCAGACTCAAAACAACAGCCCCCTGAAACTTGGACGCCGTCGCAAACCACGAACATGAACGGAGGGAGACAGAGAGAGCACAATGCCAATATGTCACACGCTAAATAGTTTTAAATTAGAGCCTGTATACGCCTGTTGGAGACTACATTCATCATACTCAACGTTGGTCTGTTTCTTGCAACCCTGGCAGTAAGAGCTTCCACATGCCAGTGTCGGCGCTGGGGAGAAACAGAATCGGGTTATCAGCAGAAGTTTACTTGTCTTTAATCAGCCTGTAGCTAATTACCAGGCTTCCACACAGCGTGGCCATAAGTCATTAATCATACAGGGCGTCTGGGAGCTCTCAGCTTTGTCCCGGACCACTGCAGCAGACAGGAGCTCCCTTTTCCATGATGGAGCTCTTTGCCTCTCTCTCTCCTTCTCTCCCCTTTTCCCTCGGAGCGGCGATGCCTCTAGTGGCGATGGCGTCGGCCATTAGGGTGTAAATTACAGGCCCTGGCGTAGATACCCAAACAAAGGCCGTCTGTTGGACTTCCTGTTTCTCTTCCCAGTGGTCTTCGTCTTGCTTCTCTTACAAAAGATGACTTCATAAACATAGTGAAATGCATATGCGCACGCCAGAGAGTGTATCTGTGCTTCTTGGCATGCATTGTCAGTCAACAAATCAAGAGGATGATGTCAGTGTTTTAGTGGCAAACTCACTTGCTAGTTAACTTGATGGACATTGGGTTCAGTCAAAAGTTGTTACGGAGAAAAGTGCGCTGGTAATATTTCGCAGTGAAAGTGAAGGTGAGAAATAAAATTGTCATTTAGCCGGACCTGGTGATACATCATTCTGTCTGCGCTGCAACGCCCTCGCTCACCAGTGACTAAATGGTCCTGGACTGTTTTCAAATTACAACACAGAGGTGCTGAGGTCTCCACAAGGATCCTTCCACGGTGCTCTGACGGCAACATTTTTAATCTGCCGTCCATACAGCTAAAAGGCTCATCTGTGTGACAGTCAGAGACAGATTAGTCTGTTGAAATGTTACCAGTGGTTACAACCCATCAGTGTAAAATAGCTGGACAACACAAATGAGGGGGAGACTGAGACGAAGGACATGGACACAGAGAGGGAGAGGGCAGAGAGGATGTCTTCCTCTATCACTCTGATTCCTCGGACAGCTCCATTCACCCTCCTCCATCACTCTTTGACAGGAGATATTTCCTGTGACCCGACTCCTTGCTACTGAAATTCCACGCTCAAACGTACACATGCGAGCATCATTCCAAAAGAAAAAAAATCTCTAAAAGGAGCTGGCGACTGCAAAGTGAAGCTTTCAGCTGCTTTTCATGCTACTGCATGGCAAACGCCCACGGTTGGCTGAACGTCGCCATCAACCAAGTTGAACAAAACATCCCTTTGTGCACCTTGCAGGTCAACCTGTTTCCCATCACCAATAGTGCATACATGTAACACACAAAATATGTGGTGTTAAGTGGAATTCTTAATGTTGGAAGTGCAGACTTTTGTCAGGAGGGAAGGTTGCCATTTCCTTCTTACTACTCAACTATTTGAGCACAAGGTTGCGAAGACAGACGGTGCGTCATGTAAAAGTAAAAGACTAGCATCAAATGAAAGATTGTTTAAAGTCAGAACTGCCAAAGCTTTATGCCCATCATTTATCTTGTTACCAATAGATCAAATTCACTTCATGGCAGAGTCATAAAAATGTATGAGAATGTAAATGGCTGAGTGACCCATTCATCTTGTTTAAAGTGGCAAATGTAACATGCTTCTCATCCTGGGTGATAAACTCATACTTCACTCTTTTATGAAGGATTCATTGTTGATGGTGAAACGTCCTGAATTTCATTACGGCGGCAGGTAGACAGGCTCTGCCAAGGTACTCCTGCTGCAGTACAGTATGTGTAAATCACTCACGCTGTCGTATGCCGAGGACAGAACTGGATGCAGGTTTTTTT
>CAFUXE010001069.1:966557-984951 GCA_903364295.1 Serranus cabrilla
TTTTTTTTTTTTTGCAGCAAACTAAAATCTGACCTCACCATTTTCTGCAGCCATTTTGTTAAAGCTCACAGTGTTTTATCCAAAAGTCAAACTGAGCGCTCGCTATTTTTAAAGCCAGTTCACCCTTTAAAAAACACGATAGTATGTGACATTTTCACTTCATGTGTTTTTCTTTGATGCCGTTTCCTGAAAAATAACATCAATCACTCTGATTTCCTCACGAGCAGAAAAAGTGCATGTGAGTGACTCCCATTTGGCTTCCCCGGCCTGAAAAGTTGTATTTCAAAAATCTCAGCGGACAAAAAAAAAATGCAATCATGCCACTAAAACTCAATATTTCTGCTGGACACAGTGAGTGGTGAGTGAATCAAAGGGCAGGTTTTTCCCTCGCACTAACCCACCCACATACACACATACACATTCAAAGTGCTCTCATACGCACAAATACGCACACACGCGCGCTCCTAGACAGAAACATACACACATTAGTCGACAGGGCAGTACACTGAGGTGGTTTATGCTTCTTGTCAGTTGGAGGGCGTGATGAAGTAATGATTAATATGGGGGATGTTTGGAAATGTAAATCTGTGCTGCAGCACAAATAAACCAGGGGGGTTTCTGGGGATGATTAAATGGACATTTCACAATTGATTGAGCATGCAAAAAGTCATCCATTTCCCCCTAACTCTGTAAACAGCAATGGCTACCCCCTTTCCTGTGAAGTATATGATGGTCGTTGTGGTTTTATATGCACACACAGGCCATTGAAGACGAATGAGTGGCTCAATTTATATAACCACTGGGATCTCCTGATTAGGTAATTTATATGGAGGACAGGTTTATAACTGCTAACTCACCGTCATGTCCCGCAACAATTACTTCTGAAATCCGGCTGTAAAAGCAGACAGTAAATTCTGCATTTTTCTTTTGCTGTCATCAGGGCCCATAACCTGAGATCTGATTTTCTATAAATCTTCTTTTTTTATGAAATGGAGGGCAATTACATCAAGAGAGCGAGACTTTCAAAATTGATCCAAGTAGTGAGGAGTGGCATGTATAGTGTCTATCTAAGACTGCCCTCAGTGGCCCCTGTGAATCTAAAAAGCTTCCAATTTATAGGATAGTGCCCTACACATCTGAGAAAGTATCATCTCTTAATGGTTCAGGAACTCATCTATCGAGGGCGAAAGTAACAAAACATTACACAGTATAATATAAATTCACATTAGTAGTGAATGGAGAGTAAATCCTCAGTAATCGGATCAATGTTTGACAGGATGAGAGAATGACAAAGAGCTCAAACAGTAGAAGTAAAGAAAATTAACATTGAAATATCATTGAATGTCGTGTAAACTCCTTCTACCTCAATTTGAAAACATAAATTACATACATAACACAACAATGACCACAAAGATAATCAATAATAGTATTTATGACTGTAATTTTGCTGTTCACCAAGTGAAGGAGAGCTTTACTGTCATTGTCTCTTAAAAGGAAATTTACAGTTGCAATCAGGTGCAGAGTCATTAAAGGATACATTTAAACCCTGTTCTTTTTTCCTAATCATAACCAAGTACTTCTGTTTCACGATATTAATCACATGATCCCAACAGAGATTGTGCAACCATTTCACAGCCTTAAATAGAATAGTCATATATGTTAAGCTATGATACACGAGGACACTTTGAATATACAACTGACATGAAGCAACAGTTGACAATTATAAAGTCAAAAGTTCATCCAATGACTTTACTGTTATGACTTTATAGTTGACAGGAAAATACTTTAGAGTCCAAGTAAAGAGTAAGGTAGGTAAGCAGTGTCTTTAGGGGATGTTTGGCTGAAGCACAAAGAACTTGAACATTTTAATGTTTTTGGCACGACAGAGGAAAACTCAGACAAACAGCAGACCAATAAAACATTTTGCATAATTTGGGAAGTCTAGAAAAATCCTGATTGGCTTATTTTTCATCTGCATCACATGTATAATGTTTCAAACGTTTCTGCTATATTATTTGCAGTAATTTTATAACATGGTGTATTTCTCTTGTTTGTCTTTTAACTCATAAATAATTATTAGACATTACATAGCAGTTTTTTAGTTTATTGTATGGTGCTGCCAGATATAAAAAGGTGAAAAAAAACATGCAAGTTACATTAAAACTCATTTAAAGTTTAACACTGTGGTCCAGCGTTCAGAGAAAATTGGTTTCGACATCTCTCTCAGTAGATGTTGGTTTGTTCTGGACAGCATCTGGTGAGAAGTGGATGTGTGCTATTAACAAGTCCTCTACTTGGGGTCCCACCCCAGCATGGCTGCTTGTAAATGGCACTCTCTTATGGAGACAAATCACCCACTGGTTAGGGTTTCAATGAAAGGGGATACAGTTAGAGTACATAAATATAGCCGTAGGAAACACCACTAACCATGTGATACTCAAACGATAGACTTTTTGTGGCCAAGCGCCAGGTTTCACTGTGAAGAGACTCAGCTACCAGAACAGCTAAAAGCTCACAGTATACAGTGTGTATGGAAATTAAATCTGTGGCAGAGCCATGGGCTCAAATAGTTTTCAACAGGCACATTTAGCTGAACAGATGAAACAGATGAACCATTAAATAGCCCACAGAAAATACAGGGACAAGTGTGTGTTGGTCTGCGATGTGCAGAACGGCTGCAGCTTTCACTCGGATTTGAATGTGTTTTTCAGTCAAATAAAGTCAGATATGTCTGCAAAAGGAACCAGAAAGTAATAAGGAAGGACAGGACGAGGCAGATATTTCTCTGAATGCTTATTAAAATGCAGAATCGCGTGTGTTTTTGTGAGGAGTGTTGAGTGTGAACATGCCTAACATATACAGTTAATATCTGGCAGAGAAACACAAAATAAAATGAAGTAATCTGCCAGGAAGTTGCATTTCTTTTGCATTCATGTTAAGACACGGGGGGAAATAACTCTGTAATTACTGTAAACAATAAAACTTTACATCCACATTTACTGGAGGTTGACATCAGTGTTATGGACAGGAATAAAGATTATGATTAAACGGATGACTGAGTGTTTTAATGATAACTGTAATTGATTATCGCAGCTTTCTGGTTGCCTACAATGAAGTCAGTAGTTTCTGTCCTCAGATGTGAACTCATGACAGACAGCCGAGAACTTTATCATGAGACAGTGTATCACACAGCTCACAGATCAAATTAGCAATTACAGCTCCGAAGTTCACAAGATTTAAGAGGGAAAAAAAAGCATTTTGCATCTCACATGGTTGACTTCCCCATCATATTCGTATTTGTTCACAGCTGTCACATCGATTCTCTTTCTGTTCCCGGGGAACAAGGGGATATTGTTGTATCGTTTCAGAGTGAAAGCATGCAGGCACTCAACCTGTCGAAACCATGCTGGGCTGTGTTGAGCTCTGAACTGGAAAATGCTGGCTGCCTCCCTGCAGTTTTGGACTGTCTGAAGCGATGGTTCTCAAACATTTTCATGTCACAGAACCCTGGATAGACACACATTAGGCCAAAGATTCTGCAGCCAGAAAGATTACATCCCATTGAGTCCCATATGATAAAATCTTTGTCATTGATTTAATAATATAACACTTGTATAACTATATGTGTGCTACAATCATTATGCTTATGTCTATGTGAGAAAAATCCTAATAAAATTAAACCTCCACAGAGCCCCTTAAATCCCTGAAACTTTCTCTTAAAGCTCCCATATTGTAAAAAGTTTTTTTATTATAAAGTAGGTCTTGGTGCTATATAAATAGGCTCCTGTGAAAGTATAAATACGCTCAAGCCACGGAGAACTGCACACAGCATGCATTTAATTCTGTGTTTAAATGAGCCATGGGGACTTCAGTTAGGTTGAGGTATCACAGTTGCACTATATGTAAGATAGGAAGTGTCGCTTTTGTTATTCCCTGGCTGCAATGAAGCTGCAGATACACCTACTACTGTTTAAAAATAGTGGAGGTCGTCACCGGGAAATATAGAAATTTTTGTTTGTGGACTCTGACTTTGAAGCCTTGAGATTCATCTTGGATTTTGGCTGTCACCGTTTTGGCTTTTTTGCAACCAGTTTATACACGATGATGTGAAGTTATAAGCTAACCTAACTTACTCATAGCTACTTCACTTCATGCATTTACATACATTAATAACAACATAAACTGTCTTTTATAATGCATAACCTGGAAAGTTTTTGCCCTGAACCTAGGTAAGTGGTTGTGTAGCCTAAATTCACCAAAATTGCAGCCTTTTTTTACCGTGAGCTGCCAAATGCTCATATGGGTCATCTTTTTTTACAAACACTAATATGTGTCATTATGGGTGGTATTGACAAACTATTCGATTCTGTCATTTGACATTCAGGTTGGAGATCTTGTTACCATACTATGTCCCCTTTAAACAAACCACTGGTGTAGAGGTAGATGAATGCTATTAGCAGTTGTGAGTTGAACAAGTGTTCATTCATCACACTCATGGGCGGCCCAGTTGTTATCAGAGAGCAAAATCAACAGGTGTTCCAAAGTAAACACTTGGATGATTAATTGTTTGCACATCACGTCTCTTTCTTCCAAAGAATATGTTTAAATTCAATGAGCTGCCAGAGACATTAAACATTAACAGAGAATAACATTCAAAAGAACAATGCCTTTTGATTGGCGGCAGCCATGAAATGAAGTTTGAATGATTGTAATGAACAATATTCTGTGGCTTTGTTTGCAAGCCGGCGTCCACCAAAGAACCTGACTGTGTGTTTCTTTGAACTGGCATTTAGACCGACAAACACAAACATTTGCCAAAAACCAAACCCATTCATATTTCATAATAGGGCTCCCATGTGAACACTGAGGGTAAATCACACATCAAAATTTAAAACAGCGGAGCACTAAAAGCACTGCATCAGATCGCTCGTATTACCTGTAGAGCCCGGGACTGAGGCCTATTCACAAATGCACACAAAGCACACAACACATTGAGCCGCGCCTCGGCTGCTCCTGGTTATGCAGTGTTTCATGACACCCTGTTTGCAGTGAAGTACTGAGCAGCTTATTAATCAGTGCTGAGAGGTCTCCCATCCATCCAGGCATATGGCTGCTTGCCTGTGGAACATTTTAAAGGCAAGCAGGTCTATACAACAACCATTAAAAGCACAGAGAGCCATATCCCTGTAAATTATTTAGCTGGGAGAGGGTAGTAAATCAGTGTGAGTGTCATATACTGAACATGGCACATGCTAGAGTGAAAAATGCATACAGAGCGACTATTCACACTTGGCGCTGAGCATGGCATTTAAAACCCTGTGTCGTCCGCCGTCTCTCCACAGCCCTGTCAGCTTCAGTCACAACTAATTCATTGAAGTTGATTATGAATGATCCATTTTGGGGGAATTTGTACAATTGCACTCTGCTGAGTATTGAGCTGCACTTGAAGCTGTGGCTTATGTTATGTTTCAAATCAATGCTTTTTTGTTTTACATTATTATTTCGAAGAATGGGGCAAACAGAAAAGCTCTCCAGTGCATCGTAAATGGAAAACCACGTTCAGTATTAACATATAATGAATGGAATTGTGACTCGAAGCATTTTGTGGCATTAACGGTTATGCGAGGAAACCCTTGCAGAAATTTGTATTTTCAGAAAGCCTCAACACCCCAAACTAAACATGCTGTAGTTTAGCAATAATCACTCTTCCTTCACACAGCTATTCAAATATTCCATTTGTAATTTTTGAGACAAGAGTTATTCCTGAACGTCAGTGCTTGAGATCTGGCTTGTCGACAGGCTTCACTGTGACTGACACACTCATCAAAATGAGAATCCTTCTTGCCTGGGGGAACTGTGATACCTGTCAAATGGTGGATATCTTTTAATGTTCCTGTCTCAAATGCATGTCAGAGCAAATGCCAAGTCATAACATCAGTTATTACCTGGATGTTCAACGCCTGATTCCTCTTATTTACCTCAGGTTTCAAAAGATCCCTTCACTTGTCTTTCCCGCTTTCTTTGTGGTGAGAATCATCCTAGTGACAGTTTTTCTATCTTGAAAATTCCTGTAGATTTCATCTGTTTATTTTTTGATTGACTCCTTGGTTGTGCGGCGTGTGTGCATGTGTAAGTTATGTGTGCCTTCCCTCTCATAATATTTTAAGTCTTAAAGGTTGATGGCTTGCATTTTCCAGCTTTCATCCTAAAGAAAATGAACTATTAAAGAAACCCTCTGCAGGCTCCTGTGTTGTATGACCTCCAGCTTATTCCTTTACTGCCTGTCTATAGGGGATCAGTTCAGCATATGACTGTCAACACTTCTAGCTTTCAAAAGGCTCTGTAAGGTCATGTCACAATGATGAGAGAAAAGACAGTTTCTTGTCACAATAAACAGTGGCACTTAATCCAGTCTCTGGGGGACACCGAGCATCCTGCATAAACCTATACTGTTTGAATACTGCCTCATTAGAACACCTCCGTAATCATATGGCAAAAAAATTCTGGATTGTATTGTAACTGCCCCTTTAAGAAACCAGCTGATGTGATCAGTGACATCATAACTACCAATGGAGGATGAAACAAATTACGCAAAAACAATAAAATATTTACATACATTTTTTGGTATGTAGTTGTAAATCAAGCTTAAGCGATGGTGAAATATTAATATTAACATTTTCAGAAAATTCGAACTTATTTGTTCAACAGCTATGCATTTCAAATGTGTTTCCTCTACTCTGAAATAGTTTGACAGGACGGACATATTTAGCAGTTTACTTGTTGTCATTGTCTGCTTGCATTTATTTTTTAAAAGTGCAGGAGCTTGACCAACATTCATGTAACATCACCTAACATTCTTAGGTCTCAATTAATATGATAGTTTGAATACTGAGTGATTGATTTTTAGCTTGTTATTTTCAGTGCAGCAGCCAAAATTAAATCAGATATGAGTAATTAGACATAACGAAGAGGACTCATGCAATATCAACAACTTTGCTGCATCAAACTCACTATATAAAGTGTCTTTATGTCCAACAGAGGACTCATGTTACAGACAGACTCTGCATCTCATGGTCTGTCTGCCTGACTAGCCACAGGGAATGAAGATGGACAGCGCAGGTCTTCTTTATCTGTCACAGGACATGCTATATTTGGACAGATATTTTCCACGTAGTCCTATCACCACCCTGAGACCCCTCAGCATGGGGCTACTACATGACTTCACACAGTCCAGCAAGCTCTGTGTAAAATGTGTGGAGTAATGACACAATCAGTTACCTTCTAAATAAAACATGAGATCACTAACTGTAACTCAGACTAAATTAAAACATGATTTATAGCTACTTTACATTATTGTTCTATTTTTCATGTTTATTTTCTTTAAAATGTAATCACCTAAAAATATTCAGTGGTTATATTGTTGAATTTGTTACATTTTTCCTTTTCCCTATGACATGATGTCCTTATAATCTTATTATCTGGCAGGAAATACGGCAGAGCCATCCTTGATTTCTCACTTTTTACACAATAATACAGCCGACTATTTTAAATAAGCTCCTTATTTCAAAAGGAAAAGAGAGAAACTTGCTTGTTCAGCATATGGCCGCCTATAATGTTCTCACTGCACCTTCTGCAGGGCAGAAGACAACAAAAAAGGGAAGAAACAAATGGATTGTAGGTAATTTGAGGTTCAATTTCTCAGTTAACACTAAAATGCGTTAAAGCAATAAAAGTGATGCGAGCCCCCATATTTCCTGGGGCTGTGTTGCTGTACGTCTGGCCCAATTTGTCTCCCAGTCAGGCCCATTAGTCTGCTGCGCTCCCTTCTTAATACGCTCGGCTCCCCCAAATGCCTCAGATCAATGTGTGATACATCGCAGCATCATCACTTACTGCATGTGGATGAGTTGAGAAATGTCCCCCTCTCCTCTTATTTCCTTGGAGAAGTCTCTATTGAAAGTCATATGGGCACAGGCAGAGAGAAGTAGTTTGGTTTGGCGGTGTGCAGGGGAGGGAATTGTTTGGTCCACTGACATGAATGAATTGCTGGAGTAATGTGGAGGCTGGTAATAGTTGAATAGTTTATATCAATGTGATAAATATAGCTCTCATAAATCACATAAGTGTTATATATTGCTGTTTTTCACACTTGGCTCCGAGCAGGAAACTCTGGAGAATATCATAGTGGAGTGTATACAGAAAGTTCTGGCTCTTCAGTTGTATCTTAAATTGGATAATGGTCCTATAGAGTACCACCATTATACAGAGAACTATTAATGCCCCATATGGTCCTTTACAGGTTCTGTTTCTCTCAAACAGCTGCTGAGGTGGGACATGGAGGCAAACAAAAAAGAAAGTGAGTTTGTTTGCTCTCTAACTTTTTAACATATAGGTAAAATAGCTATCCGTTAGCACAGCAGTCACTTAATGTGTTACTTTGCAACAGAACTGCATTCTTAATTAAGGTTTGAGGGAAACATGTTTTCTCCTGGATTACAGTTACAGATGTTAACACATGGTTAATTTTAGGCACCAACACTGCATAGTTATATTTAATAAAAGATCATGGTTTGCATTTAAAAAGGTAGGGATATCATTTAAAGAAGTCACTTTTGGTTTCCTCCATGTCTGACTTTGGTTGCATGGAAACTTAATTTTTAAAGCGGGTAACAGAAAGTGGCATTGGCTACAAAATATGCCAACTTAAGGTGACAACCATCACAGCAGAATCTTCTTTATTTAAAGATTGCTTTTGTTTATAATACGTTGATAGGTGGTTTTGAGAATTGGTTGTATACTGAAGCCTCATTGTGATTTAATGGAACGCATAAACAAAGCATTGGACTTTTTAAGCTTGAGTTGGGCAGCAAAACTTTTTTTTATTCTTTGATAAATTGGTGTCATTTAGCCAAACGATAGATAGATCTGAGAAGACAAAAATGCTTTCATTTGGGAATAATTGGACCATTTTGAAAACATTAAAGACCAAAGAGGTTAGCCACACCACGCCACTGACAACCAACACCTCATCAGCCAACTAATGCAACTTTTGTTTTGTATCCACTTTCCTTCAACTTGACTCAATCTACGCCCACTCCAGTTTGTGATTTTCTTTGAAAATCCCTTTGAGAGTGTGCCTGAACTTGCTGCATCCAGCCATTAGTTTAATGTGTAGGTGGATCAAACAACAACGACACCTATGGTGCAAGATTTTCCACTAAAGAAAAAGTCACAAGCCAAACAGTCACACCCTTCCCCAAAGCCAACACGTGTTGTGGCTACGCAGCCCTCAGCAGTACTGTACATGATGCAGCAGCAATAATCCATTTCAGTGTAGATTTTTTTCCTTTAACTTAGTTGTGATGGAGTGTTTGGGAAAGAATTGTGCCATACAACAACATGTAAAAAAATTGCATGTGATTACAATGAAAACTCCACAGAGTAACATTATAGCTTTGATGTAGCGCTCAGCCGCAGATGAATGTTTTGTCCTCCAGCTAAACAGTATTGTACTAGTATGCAAATATTTAGAGATTTCTGATAAGACTGTGTAGGGCCTGTAATTCTTTATGTTTCTGTGGTTTCTGCTTCAACTGTGAATGATAAGTCCTGCCTGGGGATGCCAGGTTAATAACGTTTAATATATTGTATCCTGTAACCTTCGACACTTGGAGTACTGCAGCGGCTTGTTTCACATCTTACTAACAACCATCTCTGTGTTATTTATCTATTATAAATAGGTTAGAATGCATTCAATACAGTGATGCTATCTTTTATTGTAATTTGCAATACTTAATTTTGTTCTTGTAACTTTTACAAGCCATATCAAACCGATAAATAATACCGATGAATAAAAGATGAACCTGTGCATAAAACATGCACATGTCTATATGCATAATACAATAACCTCAAAGGTAAGCCTAACTTGCAGTCAGGCACCCAACTAGAGGCTCTCAAACAGTGCAGACCTCCACTATGGCCAATATGCTCCAAAATTTAATGGGCATTTCATTGAGCCACGCTACACCTTTCCACCAAGTTTCATGAAGATCAGACTGATAGTTTTTCAACAATCTTGTAGACAAACATACAAACAAACTAAAACAAACACATAACCTCCTTGGTGAATGTGATAACATGAAACTTTGTTTCACATTAAGTCATCAATTGCTTATTTATAAATATAACGTGTTCTGGAAGTGTCAATTGTGGACATTTCCTTGGAGAGATATCAAACTGGAGCGTCTTGACCAATCATTATATCTTCATCCAATAAGACAGCAGACCTGAGTTTATGTAGTTAGTAAGCATGTGAGTCATGGTAATTGGTAGCCCACACCCATGGAAATGACATCATGTGCTCGTACTGTCATGTAAGGCCGGTGACACACCATCAGGATTTACTCATAGAAGGGAGAGAGCAGTCGAAGACAGCAATTATGTGGTAGACTGAAACCTCAACCTGTCAAAAAAAACTTGGAAAGCCAATGCCTTTATCTCCAATTAAGTCAGATGACTCCGTCTTTGATAATCCGCTGGGTGGTTACACGTGAAGACGCTGCACAAAGTCTTATATTGTATTCACACAGCTTCAAACAATTAGAATAACCTTGTGATTGTGTGTTGTAACGCCCTGAAGATACACTGCTTAGACGCTGCTGATTTCAAACGAAGGCAGGAAGCCCTTTTGCTGCTGAGCTCATCCCTGACATTTTCTCTGCTTCTCTCTCTCTTTTTTTTTCCTTTTTTTTACATTTATCAGTGACAGACAACAACCTCATCAGCTCACATAGTACTCCAACACACTCCATTAAGGTGCCTGGAATAAGGGTGCATTTCCATAAAATATTCTTTGTCAGAATCAGAAAATGGGCAAATTATCTGAACACTAAAACACCCCAGCGCACTGTAGATCCCAAAGCAGACAGAAATGACCTCATTTAGGCTGTCTAAGCACAAGAAAGTGTCTCAGTGGCTCGAGATCTGAGTGGCACAGATAGATCAACACTGCCACTTCTCTCGCATCACCTGGATGAGCACTTTACATTTGTAAATCAATGAGGAGAGTAACCACATGCAGAAGAGCTGGGAGGGATTCCTGTCTGCCTTGGCACAGATTTTGAGAACCAAATTACCTCTATTACAGCTCTCAGTTGGAGACTGCATTCTAGGATCAATCTGTCAGAAAAGGGTGCTTTAGCGTTGATGGATATGACGTGTGACCAACAACAATGTTGATTTTTTTTTTAATCTCCTGGATAATAGGCAGATTTAGTAGGGATTTGCCTGAAGCTGTAGATCTGGTTACGGCCACTGAGTCTCTGCTTTGTTTCATGCAGCTCACTTTATGGCTTCATTACTGCAATCGCAAAAGCAGCGGACACCTCAACAGCCTGTATCGCCATAAATCACACACTGAGATAATGACAGTCGGTGTTCAGGCTAAGATGACACCTTTTACGACAACTGGAGCGCTAAAGGCGTATTTGACATACAGGTACATGTAACGTACAGTACTAGATAAAGCCAAAAAACATCTATGTGGTGTATGAGTAGATGTATAATCAAAACAGATTTGAAAAGTAACAATCTATACTTGTAAAAGATAATTGCAAGTAAGAAATATCAAGTGCCCATAAAGTAAACAGTGCAAACAAAGCCATTATTGATATTCTCCCATCAATGAGAGCTTTTCTATTGTAATCACAACCTGATAAAACAACTGCACATACATAAAAGATAATAATCACTCTGTGACTTATGTCTGGCATGGGGTTGGACATTATAGCAGCTTCCCCTTATTGACACAGCTGTTACACAAACTATAGACTTGCCACTGCAGACGACGGCGTGTCTTTATATTGTGCCACACACCCACTAATGACAGCTTTAGTGGTGGTAATTCAGTAGGGTTGAATATGGGGTTAGGTGTGTGTGAGTCACGTCCTGCCCCCCTCCCTCCCCCTCCTCTCCAGATGTCCTGCCAGGTTTCCTGCCGTGTCTCTCTTGCTCTCTGAGGATCCGAGTATCTCCCAGGAATCTAAAATGGCTGCTTTAGGTTTTGACCGGAAAACGGAAGAAGCATGCTTTTTTTTTTTTTTTAAAGATTTGTTTTTTTCATACCTTTTTTAGATTTGTTTTTAATTGACTGTGTTTTGTAGCATGGACGTGCACTTTTGAGACCCTCCACTAGTCAAACCAGGCCCGGGCGAAACTGTGAGGCAGGAATGAGCAGCTGTCTTATTAGGGAATGGAAAATATCTCTTAATACCCGCAAGAAAATATGTAATTTAATGTCTTCTTTACTCAGACCATCACTTACAATTTAGCAGAAGTTGTTGCAGGTTGAATAAAGTTATAAAGTAAAGTTTTTGCTGCTGCTGCTGCTCCGGAGTGTTTGCAATTTGAGCTTCGGACCAATTTTCATTTGGATTCATGTAAAAACTCCTCACATAGCGCTGTTTACTGTTATAACAAAGTCTACCACACCAGATTAGGTGCACCTCTCTTCAACTTCAACTAACTTTCCTCACCAGACTGATAATTCAGTTAATAATATCCCAATTAAACCCATAAAAAGTAACTAACAATCAGCAAAATCTACATAATTTCACTGCTTTTTATATTATATTTAAATGATTTACCCTTAAAATGTACCATTATGCAGGGGTTTGATTTTGTTCTGTGGAGCTACATGCACACCTCAGCTGTTTCAGGTCCTGATGGACAAAGTGAATATGCACTTTAATACTCTTGCATACTCTAATAACCCCATGTTCTCTCTCTCCTCTGTGTCAGATCTCCACACTGAGGGAGAGGGGGAGAGAGAGAGGGAGGGCTGGGTAGGTGGGAGGGTTGGTAATTCATGCACACATGTGCCTGCCTGTTCCTCCACTGACAGGGCCAGGGGGAGGGGCACATGATAAATTGCCTTCCACCGGGACCCTCCGAGCACAGCCACCATGATGTGGGTAGAAATGGAAATTGCTCCCTTTCACCGTCATTACATCAGTTTAGGACGCGTGTGGGCCTTCTACACATACTATGAGCGGAGTTTGTTTCGTCTGAATAACCGCTGTGCGACAGACAAGGGAGGTATTCTAAATAAATAATAAAAAAGTGTAACACAGCTGGGTCAACAGTATGCCCTAAAGAACTGAAAGAAAGTTTAAAGTCGACGGTGGAAAATATATATACATATGAAATATACATATGATAATTAATATGTATAAGTCTTCTGTATATTTAACGGCAATTAAAGTCAAATATGGAGCTGTAATACGCAGCTGTTGCAACACATTCACTGTCGTTATCGGTGCAAGAAAAATACAAGAAAACGACATAATAAAAAATAAATTGTCCATGTGGGATGTTTTTTTTTTCATTAAAAAAATATGAATATTACTTCAGTGTGCACCTGGTTTTTCTAATTCAAACCACGATCCGTGAGTGTTTGTATCCGCATGAAAATCCCACAACTTTGCACAAGATCTTTTTTAATAACAAATTTAGTGCTGTGTACATTAGATTTACAGGTGGATGAGATTATCAAATGCAAATTAAATAATAGCATCCTGGTAATGATTAAAAATAACCTATATCAATTTTATATATAAACCAGTCAATGGCCTCCACGTCCAAATATCACCCTGGTGGAGCAGGAGAGGCTTGCTCTCAGCCCACAGCTTTATCATAAATAAAAAAGACGAAGTTAAATTTCTAGTGCATTAAACTTGAAAGCGAGCAAATTATTCAAGCAAAAGTCCGTCTTCCTGTTAAGGTGGTAAAATTGATTTTTTTTTTTTTTACTTTTATATTTTAATTTTAGTAATTAAAAAACATAGCTGTGCTTATTATTTTTTAAACCACAGAAAAATCAAGCCGTCCTTGTCCAACTTTTTTTCCTGGCGTATTTTTCTAATTTTATTTTTACGCACGTAAAGTAGCAAATAAGCCACAACACCAGTCAAATTAAAACTCAAACAACTTATTGACTAAATGAACCCACCAGAAAACTAAATTTTCTCATTCGAATTCACTTTATAAGCCCGTCTAACACACACACACACACACACATCCCCCCCACACACACAACCAACTCCCACTCTCATTCAAGCTGCATTTAATTTAAATTGTATAACATGTGCTCTGATAAAAGTAAACGTTTAAAGCTTTTCGGTTATTTGGCATATGAACTAATATAATGGAGAGAAAAATAGAGAGAAAGAGAGAAAGAAAGATGCACATTATATCAGCAGATCGTCAAAATGACTTCTGATGAGACAGCTATTAATTGTGTTTAAAAAAAAAGTTGGACAGCTTGGAAAATCTATAGGCCTATGTTGCGGAAATGATCAATGAGGTTTTCTGAACCCATTAATTTAACAGACCAATTTTAAAAACTGCCAGTGGAATATAAATCAAACTATTATTTTTACACTGAATAATGTTAATACTTGAGAAAATGAGGCACACGGAGATATGGAACAGAACTGTTTCTTATTTTTTCCAGAATACATACAAAAAAATACCAATTCTCTTTCCAATGTGTACACCTGAAAAATAACGGCAATTTAAAATGTGGACAATTTCTGAAATTTTAAGAAACAAACATGCATGTAAATTATTTTCTTCTCAATGAGACATTAAATAAGAACAAATACAATCATAGCAATTTCAAATTAACATCGAAATGAAGACCCCTACTTTAATTAGTACTCTAACATGTGTGTGTTTTCATTTTTACCTATAGAGTTCAACATAATGCACTTTTGAGTTGCTCAAATATTTTCCATTTGCAGCTATTATCGTCTGCTTTTAAGCCGACATATAAATAAATACAGTTGAAGTCCACGGATCCCGCCCATAAGTTTAGCGCTGTTAATATAAAAGTCTTTATATTTGCATTCTTAGTACTATAAACTTTTCAAAGTCTTTTTTTCCTCACTGGTATCCAAGCGCTGATGCTGTGGTGAGTCTCTGGCCGTACAGTGCATAGGGGGAGTAATAAGGGCCGGTGGCTGCGGGGACTGGAACAGGGGCACCGGTTGGCAGGGGACTTTTGGAGTACGGATGGTAGCGGCTGCTGAGTCCTAGCGCGTGATGCGGACTCCTTAGAGCCAAAGTTCCGGGGCTCCCGGGGGCACCTGACGGTGGCATGTGCATATGGCAGGCCATGGCCGCTGCTGCAGCGCTGGCCAGTGATGAAGACCCGGGATAACCAGATATCAACTTCTCCGCCCCAGTAAAAGCAGTGTGAGTCCTCAGGTGATTCAGAAGCTCTTCTGAGGAGGAGAAACGCTTGTCGCACGGTCCATTTGCCGACACCCAGTTACAAACATGAGGGAGAGGGTCGTTGGGGAGCATGAAACCGTACGGGTACAGGGGGTGTCCGCTAAATGATGGCGCAGAGGTATGCACGCCATGCATGGGGTGTGTCGGGTACATTAGTGGGTAGCTGGATTTGAGGGCGTTTGCGGCCGCTGCAGCTGCAGAGTCGTGCGTGCAGGAAGCACTGGCTGCGCCCGTTAAGTGACTGGCACAATGGTAACTGAGGCAGAAAGGGTCTCTGCAAAGGCTGGCTGACATGATGGACGGCGGTGAAGCCCCAGCCAAGGGGCTGGAGCCAGCCTTACTGCAGCCCAGTGAGCTGGCCAGCTGTGCGTTTACCAAGCTCCCTCCGTGGGGCAGGAAGTGTTGTGGGTAACCAGCGTAGGCCCCAGCCAAGCTACCTGGGTAGGTCATACCAGCAGGAGGCAAAGGGAAAACTGTCTGCCCCGGTTTGTAAGGAGAAACCGGCGCCACAAGTCCTGACCCGAGTACGGATGCGGAGGATACAGAAGTTACAGATGAGTCCGAGGAGGAGGTGGTTTTAGTGCCAGGCGTCGTCTCCTGGTGTTGGTTGACCTCCACGTTAATTCCACCACAACTCACGCTTATCCTGCTGTGGCTAGTGGTGCCAGATCCGTCCGTAGAGCCATTTTTATTACAATCAGACTCTTTCTTTTCATCCCTGTCCCCACATTTCCCCTCTGATGGCATGGGGGACGCAGAAGTGCTGGAGTTGGGGCTGCCTGTCCGCGGCGTAAACGGCTGGCAGGTGGCGCTCGGCACTCGGAAACCAGACTTCTCTCCGCTCGAGACGCCCGAAGACGAGTCCTTCTTATCTGAAGGTTTAGAATAAGGTTTGAAGCTAGATTTGTCATCCACACCGATGTCACTCATTTTCAAAGGACCAGATTTAGATTCCTTCTCACTAGATCCATTTGATGTGACGGAGGATAATTTGGATGAGGGTGGTGGGTCCGGTTTGCCGATCTGGGAGCAGGTCTGCGCCAGCAGAGCCAACGGACTTTTCTTGGCATCTAGCTGCAAAAAGAGACAACACATATGTTGATATACGCTATTAAAACGCACACAGACTGATTTATTTTATGTTTATTAAATGTGCAGCCGGAGAGAAAGCCGTTTAACGGGAATGTTCGCATTTCCAAACGTCGAGATTACGCACGGCTCTTCCGTCATCAAAACTACTCTCATTTGGATTATTATATACAAATTGTGAGGCTTTATGCTGCATATATCTGTTTACAACACCAGGATCACAGTTGAACAGGATATATTACAGGATAACAGCGATATGCTCCCAAAACGTTGTCACGCGAAGCACCAATATGTGAAATATCGGACCTAGCATTGTAAATACACTGACAATAAGTAATAAAAATGTTCATCTTACCTCTATAGGACTTATCGGGGTAGAAGGCAAAGGCTGCAGATACTCCGGGTGCAAAATGTGTCCCGACCGTGCGGTAAGCATTTTCAAAACCTTGATGGGAAGTCGGTTTGCTTGCCGTAGTGGATCAGACGGGGGTGCGGAGTGGAGAAAAGGCTTGTTGATGCTCGCTGAGCTGCTATTCCGAGAACTGCTGCTTTCCCAGGCTACACAAATATCACTATTTTTCAGGACAGACGCCGAGGGCGACGTGATCATGTCCCAATTGTCAGGAAATGAAACGGCGATGCTTTCGTCAGATTCATTAAGAAAATCAAAACAGCATCGAGCCTCTCTCCCGGGGTTGGAAAATTAAAAAAAGAAAAATCGTAAAACGCTTCAATAATAAGTAATCCTGGTAGTAAAGAAGCAAGGCGCGGCAGCTGGAAGGAGACCGTGCGAGGTTATCGCAGATCCGTGGCTGTGTCTGGCACCATGAGCGCTGCGTCTGTCTGCAGGTCCTCGCTCTGTACTCCCGAAGTACGAACTGGTAGAAATTTTCACTTCAAAAGCAGCTGAATTAGTCCGAGATTAAAGCCTTTGCCGCCTTCCAATCAAATGGGACCCTGAGGTGATTGGAGGGTCAAGGGGATGTGACGTTCTCCTCTTTGTAAGCGCCTCTATTTCGACAGCTCGGGGGAGGAGATTGGCTTCAATATGTTGGTTAGTGTGAACGCTTGCACTATTTTAGATGTGAGACTACGGACTCTGTGCACAACAGGATACAGACTAGTGTGCGAATAATACAACATGTGAATTATCGCTGTTGCATTTTAGAACATAATTAATGACTTTTTTCACTTTTTAATTTTCTTTAATATTAACGATTTCACTGAGTTTTGAGTTTGGATAAAATCTATTTGTACTTAGCTTTTCCACTTATCTGCTCGGTCGAGCTGAATCTACTTTTTTAAATCATTACCAACATCTAATTTTTCATCTAAATCTTATATTAAAAAATATAAGTTATGATGAAACGCTTTATTACTGTTAACTGTTGAAACTGACAAATACTACTGACCTTTCCACTGCTGATTACTATTAACATTGCTAAAAGAATAATAATTAATGGATGTTATAGGTGAAATATGTTATTCAAAAGTCTATAGTTGTATTAATAAGTATTTTCTGTGTAAATCTTTAACGGCCTGAAGCCAGAGAGACGCAAACAGCGTGCAAACGCTCACCACTGGGACTTTTCTTCCCCTGGCAAACATAAAACCAACCATTTCAGCTTGAATTCCCTAAACAGACAAGCGTTGACAGGAATAGACCAATGTAGTGATGGAGGGATGTGAATGTCACATGTTTTCAGTATAATATACACCGCCCTTCTATTTCTATCTCCACCCCTCCGTCAAGTGTCAATTCTGCTCCACCGCAATCAATCAGTTATTTGTCAGACGCTGTCAATCCGGCGCTTGATTTATGTCAGCTATTGTGGCTGATTACATGCCAGTGTGACTGCGGGAAAAGAACAAATGGAGGAGAGAAACATTCTTGCAAGAGACACCAAGTTTTCACAGGAAATAAATCGATCCTAGAGTTAATTTTTTAGATGCATCGACAATGGCCGACGTCCCCGGTCCACACAATGTGGGGAGGAAGAAGAAGCAAAAA
>CAFUXE010001069.1:984957-1001047 GCA_903364295.1 Serranus cabrilla
AAAAAAAAAAGCAAAGTACATTTCCAATCTGCCCGTTATTCAACAAAGTGTAACTTTTTTAGAGTTCTTCATCAAACACCTCGGAGCTGGCGCACATGATGAAACTTTAATAACTTGCAGACAGTCCGGCTCACATGTTCTAATAGGCTTTAAGGTGCGAAAGTGCTTTTGCTATAATCGGCCGATTATGGTGTTAACAAGAAGCCTGAGGAAACACACCGCTGCCATGATAAAATAAACAAAAGCGTGTCCTTTACAAATAAAAAGCAAATTCATAATAATAGTAAAAAAATATGACATGATTAATAAAATATAATGCTCAAATTAAAAATGTATATATCGGTTATCTATTTAATGTAGCATATCCTGAAATAAGTTGGCTCTAACAATCCGCAAACATTCATTCAGAAATGATAATGTGTAACAAGCCGGTGAAACATCACGCTCTCTCAAAACAGAACCCTGTCCATTTTGGCTAAACGCATCTGCTATTGTGTTGTTAAAACCTGTCATCTGCCTCGGGCACACTGTCATCTGCAACAAGAATAACAAAGACGGGGAACAAAACAGAAATCCAGACATTTTATATTGATGTCAGCTCGATTTTATTTACATACAATGAAAATGATTTATTTTCTTTAAGAGGTAGAGAAGCGGACAGGGAGAAAGAAAGGAAGAGAAATGGTCTGTCAGGCCGCTGAGAAAAGAAGTTTAAAATGCCTTGAACTATTCACCGCTGAGATGGCTAATCAGTATTGAGGCTCCAGGGCAATCGGGCAGCTTTTCAATGCGGTTTTCCTTTCATCTCAATCGGGATGGAGGCGCTCAATTAAAAGCCTATCAGTTTGTAAGTAAATCAACGCCTATCAAAGTTGTCACATCAAACAAAACGATTATTATTGCAACCCGCCTCTGCCATTAATCTCTTTCTGTGGTAATCTGCTTGACAGGTCAACTTGGAGAGCAAGAAAACCTGGAGTGGACAGTCAAGGGGCTAAATATATATTTTAGGTGGAAAACAAAAAAACAACAACACCCTACATATTAAAACACGCAATGTATTTGGCTTCATAATCTGCCGCAAATACAATTTATGATCCTGTTAATTAAATATTAGACCATAAATATTTTTTCCACATGGTAAAAAGAATGGACTGCAAAAATGTTGAAAAATAAAAAAAGTTACACAAAAGACATTTTTCAGCTAACATTTTTTTTTGTTTCAGTTTATAGGCCCACAGTGGTCTTCATGGCTGCTTTGTAAACTCATAAATAAAACCAAGCAATAATTGTCTTCTCTATGAACACATAAGTCATAATTTTGAGATCATGTGTAATATAAATAAACAGCAGCTCCAGAATAGAGCAACAGCTCGTTTCATTTTAATGTGAGAGTTTGTAAGAAGAGGGAACAAAGCCTAAATGAGCTCAGCTCTTTTCCTTCAAATGTTTTCAGTGTTTTTTTTTTGTCTGGCAGAAAAGGGGGGACGTTTCACAATATGCAAAGATGTGTGATTGATAACAGGCTTGCTGTTTTCTGCAAGGGCTGTCAGTCCGTGACACAATATGTGAGTTATTAGGGCAAAGAAGGGCAACCATAAATTTTCACTGTCAGGCGAAAACCCTCTTTATTGTCCGTATGACGAATGGGCTTCTGCACCAGACACCAAAATACTCGGCATTCCCCTTAAATGGGAACACATTTTTGCGACCATAATTCATGATATTTAAATAGAAAGTTTTAATATCCCCATATATTTCATAACACTGACATGTTTATGAATCACTATCCGCATGCAAATACAACTATTTACATCTCGTGGGGAAATATGTTGGACTCACAGCGAGATATATTCTGGGCCGACTTCTTGTACATTTCAATGTTTATCTGTAGCCTATATACCTATAGCTGCATAAAATAAAATAAAAACACAATTAAACAACTTTCCTCAATGCACTCTTAATTCTCCCCTATATTTACAATTGTAAAAGTACTTTTTTTCATCGGCTCTAACTATTTTTGGAGCTCTTAATAAACTTAGAGATATTATTATTTTATTTGAATCAGTCCGTTTTCACTTCAGTTATTACTTTGAAGCGATTTTCCAGCTAAAATGTCTACCTTTTTTTAAGAGACGCATATCATTTCCAAATATCAGAAATAAATAAAATAGAATACAGCCTGTACAGAAGTATTACGACCAATAAAGTGCATGCATCAAGTAGAAAGGATTTTCTAAAACTCCAAGCAGGAAGGACAGGTTTACAGAAAGTCCGTGACACGACGTTACCTGAAATAATTTCCTACTAAGCTCCGATGTAACACGTCAGAGAGGTAGAAGGATACAAAAATAACACAGTAACAACATTAAGAAATAGTCCTTCTGTCTAAACGAAACTGTTTCTCATTGCACAAACACGCCAGCTATTGCATTCTGCAAAATGTGAAGCACCGCAAAGGGAAGAGTGGAGACTGAAGCCATGCAGACTCTCGCTCTCCCTCTCCGGGCAGGCAGCAGGGGGAAAGCGAGCTTTTCCGCGTATGGGAGGTCCCGCGTGACGTCACACAACATGCAGCGAGGCACAGGAGCAACATGGTGTTCACAAACTTTCCAGTTCTCCCAACCAAGTGCCATCGTGCCACACAAAATCTGCAGATTTCCTCCCCATGTTTTTCAAAAGCATTACAACAGCTATTTCACTCGTTAGCGCCGCTTTAATCAGAGAAGGATAAACATAGCAGAGAGGTAAAGCTGCTCTACTGTTTGGCTTCAATGTCTGCATGCTCTCAGGGCCCAGAGCAACATGGAATAACCATTCAGCTATTGAATGCATGATAGTTTGCTGACTAAAGTCCAAACTTGTTAAAAATAAGTAGTACATTTTCAGTTTGTCACACAAAGGCAGTATAGTTGGTCTGGCAGTTCTTATTTCACAAAAGACCTGATAACCAATTCACACAGGAGTCTTGATAAACATACCTACTATATATCATAATTTTCCAGTAAATATGATTACATTATCCTCTAATCAGTGGTGGGGACCTTAATGCTCAATCTGCCATCTGTCAATATTAAAAGTAAACTTGCAGTTATGGGCAGAGTGTTATACAGGTAACAAACTTGACAGAGAATGAAGTAGGCAAACACAATAGACACAGACATACCACAAGAACACACATATGAAACTGTTCACACAAAACTACTTTTACTGTGACCTGCAGAGCTACACTGAGTTATGAAAGCATGAAATAAAATTGAGTCTTATGTTTGATATGAAGCTGTAAAAGTTTGTCTACATTCAGATTACTTGTAAATTAAATATATATTTTGTATTTAAGCAAAATAAATACGTGTGTAGAAGGAAAGTGGCACAACCAGTTATCCTTTTCATGAAATACAAATATATGTATAATTATTATTATTATATAGTTTAAAAAGTTTAATAATTAATAATTTGACCTACATCATGCTGCAGACTTTTGACATTGAAAACCTTCACATAAAAAGATTTGCTGAGTTTTTTATTGCAGCAGGGTCAAAATATAATTAGAAAGACAAGTAAGAGTCAAATAAGTATGATAATATTTAAAATCATAATGGCACCATTCCTCTAAGGACCTCAATTAAAAACTCACCAAGTGACTATATTGTGTCTTTATCTTGTTATCTCTACAGTCAGGAAGTTAGAGATACATAATCACTTTGAACTTGGGTCATTTAGGATCAGATGTTTTACAAATTGATAATGTTCAACGGTCAAAAGCCCAGTGTGTACTAACACTGACGGGTCATTTCATCTTTAAACTCTTTAAACTAGCTTATGTTTCAAGCGAACAATACCACAAACAAAAATGTGATTACATTCAATGGCTATGTAATACAAGTTACATAGAGTACATATATTGTAGTATAAATATATAATGTTTACCTGCAGTAGTTGCAGGGTATCCATCAGCCTATAGACTACATAATACTAGAAGTGAAACTCACCTGTTGCCCATGCACTTTAATCATTACTGTGCAGAGGAGTTGCCAAGTCAAGGGCAAAGTCCATATCATTCCAGCAATTCCTTTCTATCATGCAAAGAAGCAGTTTGTATCTCCATGTTTGTTTGTGTCCATATTTCATTTTGCATTCCATTCAAACAGCCTCTTGGGGACTACGAGAGCTGAAATCCTATACTCCCAGATGGGTGGACAGGAACATAGCTTTATAATCAGTCACTGAATTCAGTCTGGGCTATACTTCTGCTTCCACATTTGACTGCATTTAGAAAACATATTGTTTTGTATTAGACCCCAAACCAAAACTATTGCCTTCAATGGGTTTGTGATGTTGTCTAGACCAAACATATTGTCACAAGCCATAGGTATTATGTTTATTAGAAACAATAAGAAATATATCCCACATAACTGGTGGCATTGTTAGTGGAAGTGAGAAGTATTAATTATAGTGTATCCATGAAGAGCACAGTAGTCTGCAGATATATTTAACCGACATACACTTTCTTGGTCTATTGCTTATGACATGGTTAATTATTTTGACCCCACCTGCTGCTGTTTTTGTATGTATGACTAATTAAAGTGGAATATTATTATTTCACTAATTAAAGTGTTAACACCTGACCCCTGCTAACTATTGCAAAGTTCAGGGAAGCAGTTCTGCATTACTGGAAGAGGGGACTATCCAACATAATTTATTTAACTCATTGCATCCTCAACATTGAAACCTTCTCAGTGAAACATTGTTCGAATAGTCTTCCAATAAGGGTTCAGGTTAAATGCTGGAAACGTTACAGAGAGGGACAGGCTATCACCAAACTTAAAGCAAATATGACCAAAGCTATTTTAATTATTAATGTACCACTAGGGTATGTGAGAAATGATAACATAGCTATTTGAGCCAACATTGGGACAATGGAGGCATTGAATTCAGTTCAATGGACTTATATTGAGCTGCAATATATTGAAAACTTTAATCACTGTAAAAAAATATTGAATTACATGAATTCTCGGCTACTTTTTATGATTACATGTGATTGATTGACTTATATTTGCACCTGGTAAAGTCATGCCAACAGGTGTATCACTGCTGACAGTCTTATCTGGCTCTTAACAGATTGTTATAAGACATTTAACGTCTTTCTTTTAAATGCAATACCGTTTTTACTAAAGCCAGTAGGTTGTCATCCATGCACACTAAATGTCATACTGTCTTTTCATCAGGAGACAGTCAGCAGCGCTCAGATTTCATCTGTAACGAGCAGCGTGTCCGCGTGCTTCCGCACAACAGCTGGTCAGCTGATTGAATCGGCACGCGGAAACTGTAGAGTCAATTGGAAAGCGCCAGTAGATCTCCAAAGTAGAAGGGATCCGTCCACAAACACTAGCATTTAATGTCGATAGCAGCGGTTTTCTCACGGTAGCAGTACTTTGGATATCAACTCAGACAGCTATACTCCTCAGGAAAAAGTTATGGCACATAACGAGTCGTTGGTCGCATTGAATGGGACTCAAGTAAGTTTGTGTTCTTCTTTGCCTCGGCATGTTTATGCGGTAGCTTACGTTATCAGTGACGGTTTCAAAAGTGGAGTTTACCGGTTCTTTTAAGTGTACGGGGTTTGTTTTGTTTATTTCTTCGTCATCACTGGTGTCATGTGACACGCGCTACAGTCGTGACTTTCAGTTTTGCAGTCCCTCCTACAGCTTCACAGGAGATAATAATGCCTCCAAGTTGCAGCAATATCATGTCAAAAAGTTTATTTAGAGCAGTGCAGTGCATTTTCAGATGTTAAAGTAGTATGCAGTGTGTTCAATGATCACTTGAGGCTTATAGAAATGATTAACTCACTGAAATTGATTCAAATCATGCAAAATCATTGTTGTTTAAAGGTGGATTGTCATGAAACACTCTTCTTCTTCTTCTTTTTCTTCTTCTGTGCATTTGTCAGGTGTGCTATTTTATTCCTGCTACTTATTTCACACTTACATCCCTGTTTTTATTCATAAAGATTTCCTTCATCGGACATGACTGCAAGGACATCCCAGGCTTCCTCGGAGACACATATGGCCATTTTGCAAGACGTCTGGATCTAAGCTTCAATCAGCTCAGGTAGGTAACAGATGCAAAGGTGACATACATGTTTTCACCTGGATGCATATGCTGCCCTCTCCCTTCTTCAGACATGCACCATTGCATCAGGTGCAGCTGAATGAGTGCCTTCGGTCTATAGGTGGTCAGAGTGTCATCATGACTTCAAAGAACTGAATGAGTGTTTGAGCTGGGCTGGTGCCACGCTGGGGCAGCATAAAAGGCATGATCGATAAATGTGACATGCTAATTCGGGGGCAAATAGAAGAAAAGATTCCTCTGTCAGGACATGAAGGAACACCTCGTGGCAGCTGCTTCAGAGGGGGCTGCCATTTCAACAGCAGGACTCGCACAGTTGATCTGGCAAGTAAAAGAAAGGAGATGACGGTTATAAGGTGCTTTTGTTTCTGAACCCTTTTCATGACTGTCAGGCCATGAAGCCATCTCAATAGAAGCATGTTTTAGTTGAAATTTTTTTGTCTTGAGGCAGTGTGGAAATGTAGAGTTCTCAATTTAACTGACTTATATTGTGTCATATTCCAAAACCCCTCATTTACACACAGCGTTCAAACCAGCTGGAAGAATCAGTTTGAGGTCAATAGAGAAATTAATGGATGAACCTATAGTGCCTTTGAGCAAGGTACTATTGTGTGTGTAACTTTATATTATTATGTGTGTAACTTTGTGACTTGTTGCTGGAAAACAATAATTCCAGGAAAGGTATCACCTGAGACCTTTGACCTAATATTCACTGTATTTATGTGTGTTTGCTCAGTATTGGGCTCAGGTTTAGTAGTGTGGGTGATGAGCTCAATGCAAGCTGTCAATCATGATGCTACACCCCCATTTTATAAGACGGAAAAGAAAACATTAAGATGTTTTTGTTTCACTTTTCGGGAACTGTGAGGCCGTCCATCTTTATATACAGTCCATGGTTCAACCAATCAACGTACACTTAAATCTGAACCAATCACGCTACACTGACATCACTCAAGGTTGTTCTTGTGCTGGGTGAGTGAGTCTTAAATTAGACATGCTGCTCTCTGACACATCTGTCTCAAGTTCAGGTGTTCACAATAATTTTTTCAGTTTGCCAGCTCGAATTTAAATACTGTGCTTTTGGTTTTCGAATGCAATCACTAACACTGTTAGCAGGACCCACATTCAACTAATGCCAGAGTGTGTGATCAGAAGTGTTTTCATGTTAAATGATATAATTAAATGATATTATATTTCCTACTGGGTAGACTTCTGAGTAATCTTCATGACTTACACAGAATGATTACCATGAGATCATGACTGCTATGTGCAAATACTTAGCCACACAGCAGATGTCTTGGCGTCACCTTAGAGGAAGTGATGTTATGTCTTGCAGACAGCTTCATGAAATCCGACTGAAACAACTCTTATGTGTGTTGCTTTCAGGGAGATCAAGGCTAGCATTATGTTTTCTCGCCTTTGAACCCGTCACATTAAGGACTTGATGTTTAGAATCAAATATTTATGACTCCGATATTACTAATTCATTTTTAATTTTTATTTTGGCTAATCTCAGATGTCAGATATCATTACTAAACTTCAAAGGGCGGTATGGGCAGAGAAGCGATGCAGAAGCAATGAAGTGGTGCTCGAACCATTTGGGGCTCATATCAGTGGACTATTGATTGATAGTTTGCTGGTGGGCAAAATGATCTGTTACATAGTGCTTCATCTTTTCTCTTATAAACATGAACTAAGCTCAGTGTGAACCCTGTATTTCTCCATCGCTATATAGCATTACAGACATGCCGGGGTGTTTATGCAAGCCTTTCCACCTTAACACTCTGACATTACACACCTGTACCTATCGTTCTCCTAAATTAGTTCCCCGGTTGTGATTGGTGTCTGTACGTGCTCACATGACAACACTGGGAGGTCATGGCTGTGTGGAGCTGTGAAATTCAAACAGCAGCCCATCATGTGATAAGGCTATATGCTAACTTATGCTGAGTCAGCCCCTCAATAGATTTGATCCCTATAAGAATGTACCTAACAGACAGAGGCCCCTGACTTACAGCTTGATGGTGAAAGAAAATTCCTGAAAAAAAGCCCCCTAACTCTTTGTAGCGCTGTATTTGTGTGTAGCTCTTTCAGTTTGGTAAGTTCAGTAAAAATCACAGTATATTTTAAACACAATACATTGATATAAATCAACCCTGATTTGTTTGGTATAGCATTTTCAAACATATTTTAGTTTTTTTTTTCTAAATGATGGGCTCTCCTGCAAGGTGACTGTCATACTGAAAACTGTTGATTATAAATATTTATTAGAAATACCCAGAAATCTAAATATTAGCTTAATCCATCCAAAACAGGCTAGTAAATGTCAAATTTAATCAGTGGTAGAATGTAACTTAGTACATTTACTACGACAGTAAATGATGACCAGTGCGAATATCCATTACCTTGACTAGAACCCAACAATTTATCAGCCCTTAAACCCAGGTAGGTGATAACCAAAGTGTTCTGAGATTGTTACATGGCAATATAGTGATTTAGAATTTCACCTGACATTTCCCTTGTAGTTTTTAGCAGTCATTACCAGATACTGATAACTGCACCCTATGATGGAGCTTAAATATCAAGAAAAGATGACATTTAAGCTTCATTGCAATATAAACTTTTCTGGGATCACAGATTATATTAAGCTGATTCAACAGTCAGGATCTACCGTCTGACATTACGTGTCAGATAGTAGAGACATTTGTGTATTGACACCATGACCTTGTTTCATTGTCAGCTCAAGCAAACCAGGTGTAAACAGGTGCACATGTTATGGGACTCGGTGGACTGCCTTCAGCATCATGCACTTCTTCATGCTGCTTGACTCAAATCTAGAGAGAGACATTGCCAGAGTTTGTTGTAGCTAATATGCTTATTTCTGTCAACTCAATTGACAACACTCATCCTGCAACCTGACAATGAGTCACAATGAGAAGAAATGTACTGGCATCACCTTTAACTGAGTCCTGTGTGTTTTTGTGTGTGTTGCACGCATGTTTATGTTTGTGTGTATGCTTGCTTGCATGCAATGTTTGTGCATCTGTCTCTGTGAGCATAACTGTGAGTGGCTGGGCAGGTAATGGCAGGATGAAATTATGGTAGCGGGCTGTCACACCCACACCTCTCCCTCTGTGTGCTGCAGTGTCAGCCTGTCTCATCAATGTGTTGAGGAGTGTGGCTCACAGTGAGATTTCTGTCTCGGGACGGGCTTGGATAGCACTGTGTCGTCCACTTTGTTCCAGGTCAGGTGTGTACACAATGCAGTGAGTGGGCATGTGCTGTTTTGACATGATTTCCTCTCTGTGACTGGGGTGCACTTTGGGTGCCTGCATCTGTTACATGCAGTGTTGCTGCCCCGGACACAGGAGGTTTGAGGAGGACACATGTCTGTGAGTCACAGGATGAATCCTAATGTTGTTAGAGCAGTGACAACCTTTCTTCTCAGATCTGACAGGGCATCTTGATAAACAAATCACATTTGTGCGATGGCAGCTCTTGTGAAACCTTAAACCTAACCTGAAAGTGAAGCCTGCTCTGTTTCACTTAGATCTGTTTTTAGCTAGTTAGAGCTGCCAATCACTTGTCCACTCAACACATGTGATAACGATTACTGCACATGTATTGTTGAATTCTATGTAAAATGTTACAAAAAAACATCAGATATTTGCTATAGTCGATCATAATGTTGGTCACTGCAGTTGATCTCATCTGTTAAACAAATGCTGTCATACAGCAGAACTTTATTAAAGTATAGTGCTTAAAATGGTCACCAAAATGGGAACATCTGTAGTTGGCATATGCTGATCTCCTGATTCAACACTATCAGGATACTTGACTGACGTGAAGTATTGTTATTCAATATTCTGATTTATTGTGATTTTTGTTTACTTTTTTAACACTAGACTATGGGAATAAAGTTGAATCATACAACTTTTTTTAAAGGAAACTCGGACTAGAAACCACCAACTAGAAAGCCACATATTGATTTTCTATTATTATTTATGAAATTCCCATCCATCCATCCATCCATCTATTTATTTTCTGGGAGGAGACATAGCTGCTAACCTATGTAGCGGTAGCATCTGGAGGTCCGGTACAATATTGTTGTGTCAAATCCTGAATGCCATTAGTGGTATCACAGTTTCACTAAAGGTTAACACTCCAAAACGTTCCATGTTGGATGATTATGCTCTGGTTTGTTATTGCAATTCATACAGCCTTTGGTGCATTCAGAGGAAAGTCACCAGTTAACATGGAAACCAGTTAACCTTTAACACTGGTACTTGACTCTCTCCTCCATCATGGGTAGCGTTCTCCTGCTGTAGTTGACCTGTATTCTGTTAGTAACATGAATAATGCTTTTAATGGTAAGCCTTAATTAGCTGGCATGTCATCCTGGTATCGTTTCACCCAGTGCCACACTGTTGCACTTACAGTTAGAAATGATGCATTTAAATGTATTCTATTATTGCCGACATGGTCAGATTTTGATCAAGCTGATAAAAAATTGGAGCAAGGCAGCTGCCTTTTAACTTCTGACCACATTCATTCATTCTTTTAAGAGATTTTTCTGTAGCCAGTGTTTACTTACATCCATTCAGCAACGCTGCACAATTATGTGCACAGCTGCTTCAGTTTTTGTAGTTAAATGAGGACGTATTGTGTAGTTAACTGTAACTGATAGCTGTGCCTCATCCGTTGCAGCGTTTTCAAACTGACAACAGAAATAAATACAAACAGGATGTCCGACCAAAGCTACTGTGCAGTCCTGTATCGCTAACTGTGGCAGTTAGGACATTTAAATAGAAAACAATGCAGTCAAGCTAATTTTGACACTTGTGGCCATTGGGCCTTATGTGCTCTGGTTAATTTGGCATGCAGTTAACACACCAGTCATAATTTCTGCTTTAATGAAAACTCAACTTGTGGGTTTTGCTCCTGTTGTTTTTTTACATGCTATTTTACTACCCATCCACTATCTCCACTAGTTTTAAAAGATCACACTTGCTGCATCCAGGACTTCGCTCCATCCAACATCATTGTGATTGGTTGAAATATTTTTTTCTCTTATAGCAGAATAATAATGGAAGCAGCCAGACCTTTCTCCAGTGTAAGTCTGGCTTTGTGAGAGTAACCCAGGGGAAACACTGGTAGCAGATGAACTCCTGACATTAGACTTTTAAGATGAAATTCAGCCTGCCATTAAGAAAGAGGGCTCCATGTTTGACTTTTGCATTGCAGATTAACCTCAGCTACCTGTGCATGTGTGTGTGTGTATGTACAGTTTGTGTGTCTGTGTCTGTGAGGGGGTATGTGCTCACCCTGGCTATGTTGGTGATGGCAGGCGTTTTGCATTTTAATGACAAATCAAGTATGCTAACTCGCATTTTAAAACGAAAGTGCTCTAAATGTCGCCCGGCTGTCAAAATGAGATGTAAGTAGTCTGATGAAAAGAGAACAAAGAAGACAAAGTAGGGAGGCCTGGTACACTGAGAAATGAAATAAAACCTTGTATGGCCTGTCAGCTGTGTCGTTTTATATTCATATCTAAAGAACATTACAGTATTACTCCGCCGCTCATGCCTCACTCATCTGTCTCTCTTAATTCGTCACAGGAGCCGCTCTGTCTTTCAAGTCGCTGTATGTCAACACGGGAAGGGGCCTGCTAATTGACAAATGAGTGTCACAGACATCAAGTGCTCCTTTTCTATCCAAGCTAGGTAGACTCTGGTTGTTTGATGGGGAGGAAGGGGGGAGCTGGGCAGAAGCCCAGTAAGAGGCATTAGACCAGTCCTAGAATGAGAAGTGACAACGGCAAGAGAGCCTGTCATTGTCTTGCCTAAGTGTTCAATCTTCAGAGATGCCGGTATGCAGATAAAGTGTCAGTTAGGCAGAGAGGAGATGAAACATTGGCAGTATGAAGTCCTCAAATCACTTAACTGGGAGCGAAGAGAGTGTGTGTGTCTGGTAATAGTGGTAGCGTACTCTGTTCTGCTGAGGAAATATATTCCATATCTGATCTATCAGGCCTGTTTAGGCCGATATTCTTGGATAACCTGATCTGTGTCTCATAAATTAAGGAGGATGCAGAGCTCTCCCAGCCCTAAGAGATTTAAAGCCGAGAGATGAGAGGGACATGGTCTAGCAGGAAATAAGTAATTCATATCAAGGACATTGATATTTTGTATCATTCTATGGTATTAGGGAAAAAACAACCTTTTTAATTTCCGCTTGCATGTTTTTCAAATGATGTACTATGTCTGGCAAAGTGATGGGAGGACATAGAGCTAAAAATGTGTATACTTAATTAATGACTTGTCATGTCTCTCTATCTCTCCAATTTGGGGTTATATGTGAATTTTCTTGTATGCGATTGCTGCAAACAGCTTTCTCGCTCTTACGAACAGGTAATAGAGAGCCTGAGTCACAGAGTCCTTTAGTTAGAAACAGTTATTTATTCTTTCTATCAAAATCATCTGTGTCATATGTGATGGCTCAAGTCATTGAAATGAGATTTTATATTGGACAGTTTCAAATGTGAATGTCTGCAGATTTCAATACAGACATCTGACACAAAAGCATTCACTGTCAATTTATCTTACTATGTGAATGCCAGCAAAAAAAAACGCTACGTTTTTTTGTCTTTGTTAAATGGACAACTTTTATATAATTTAAAGCAAATTGCAACCAAACTGTAATAACGTGGTCTTCATTACATCCATTGTTTCATTTTTTGTGTTTTCTGTGTCCAAGAACATAATTTTCACTCTTTCAAGCTAAATTTGCTTTAATGAGGATTTGCCTAAAGAGCAGGAGATGTTGCAGATGAACTGCAGATTTGATCCTCCCTAATGGATCTCATTAAATGTGGTACGTGTGATCTAAGGCCATGCATTTGTTAAGATCTACTGTTTGATTTGTTCCTTTACATCTGGCGTTGTGTTTCACTCAAGCTGCATTTGGAATGAATAAAAAACACATTCTGCACACATACTACTACATGCATAACTGGATAGTCTGACTCAGACGTGCAGTGGGTGAAGCCTTGTCATTATTCTTAATGGAAATTAAAGTATTTATGTAGGTTTTAAAGGGAAACTCAACTCCCGCACAATCAAGGTCTTCCAGTTTGCTGATTCTTGCAAGAATGATGTGGTCTCACTCATGGATAAGTCATGTAGGTGAAAATATTTTCTCACTTCTTCTGCAAGTATAAGGAAGTGGCAAGCTTTACCATGGCAACAAACTTTCCTGTGACAATGTGCAACAATGCTTAAAGTTGCTCACAGCATTGCATAAGTTAACATGTATGCAACATTGAGTTATACAATAATTCTCTCCGGATGCAGCTGTTGAAATTGTAAAGTAAGGATGAAGATAAGCTTGGTGGAACTGTCTGTCCAAATTCACTGGAATAGTATGATGCAACATGTATTAAAGATTGTCTACAAAATCGTTGAAAAGAACAAAAACAACAAAGCGGTAGTCCGTTTCTACTTTCCAACTTCCCTGTCCTGTTTCCCCAAACTCACTGGTTCCTACTGAAGATGTAAATCTTTAAAACTGGGCCACAGATTTATAGATTAATCTTCAAATAGGGTGATTTCCTTAAAGGGTTTGTACATGACATTCAGAACATTAATATAGCAGTAAATAACTATAATGTGAAGATGATAGTGGAGTAATGGCGTCCTTGTCAGAGAATGAACTCTTTCTTCATGTTTGTTTAAATCTTGAGTTTCTCTGTTCTTTGTCGACAACAAAGACCATTTGTGGGGATGTTAGCATCATTAGCTGTTAGCTGCTGGCTTATTTTCTGTTATGTTTAGAGCTGTGTGCATGCAATCACTCTGTGTACAGCCATTTTTAACAGCTGTGCACTGTAGTTTTTAAATAGGACTAAAAGAGAAGTAAGTGGTCCGTTTTTTTCTTCTACTTTCAGTAGAGGATGGTTAAACATTTTGGTAGTTTATTGGGTATCTACAGCATCAGTACAGTGGTTGTGGGGTTGTATCAGAATAAACTAAAGTGCCCATGTTAATCATAATGACAGAACATGTCAGTAATGTATTTTTATTAGTTCTGGAACTCAAATAGAGGTCTACTGCACAGAGAAATAAGCTACATGAGGCTATGGCTGCACGGTCGAGCAGCTAGTCTACCGGCTGCACGATTCCTTTACACTCAGTATTACATATATAGTATAAATCTTTATCTCTCTGTTAAAACACAACAAAAGTCCACTGATGGCAGGGGAGCCATCTGTTAATCACTGTCAGGAGCTGCCATCAGCCTTCTAGGGCAATCCACATCCTGCTCTCTTCTCCAATATAAGGCCATCTTGTGGTTTCGGATTCTGAATGGAATGGAACATCTTTATGTTCCTTTTGTTCACATTATATATACTGGGCAGCGATGCCATTCCTTTTATGACTGCGTCACATTTTTTATTGTATATCCCAAGACGGATGGCGTGCCACTGACACAGAGATTTACAGGCCTTCAGCTTGCAGTGGCAGAGCTTTAGAAGGGTCTGCTGACATCTAGCCAACACTTTGGAGGAGGAGAATAAAAGCTGACATTTTATTGGCTCTAAGAGAGAGAGAGAGGGAGAGAGAGAGAAAGAAGAGTTGGGGGGTGCAGGGAGGAAGGGAGTGGGGAAAGAAAGGAAAAGAGATTCTGTTTCTCTACTTTATATTTTTCAGCACTGCCAGCTGTCACAGGGACCTTGCTAAAAAGAAGGGATTTATTGGGTATTATTTAGAAACTTGTCAGTGGTAATGACTACAGCTATGATTTCAATTATCACCCACTAAATATAGCTTAATTCACTGCCTTGCTGGCCATAATGAGCTGCCCTGACATCATTTTTCAAAAATTCAATACCATGCTATTTTAATATTTTATGTTGACCACCGATTTAATTTTCCTCCCTGGTGCTTGGCATGTGGCAAGGTCCCACTCCCTCATGTGCAGTTGGATAGTCAGAGCTATTGAGTTCAAAGCTGTCCCAGGGATATATTTTTTCCATTGACAGAAATCCAATTAGTTTTAGTACACAGTCTGGCTGAATAAAAAGGGTCTTAAAATCTACAATATGTTTCCTTAGCGTTTTAGCAGAGTGCAAAGCCAGTGATGGATCTTTATGATTTGACCTGATGGGGCCCAAGTGGACATACTCCTTTTTCTATTTTGGCAAGTGAAAAACAAACCATCCATATGTCTTACTCATTTTGATAGGCATAGCGAAGTCTTTTGATATTGCGTAAACATGTACTGTACAGAGCATGCACTGGCTAAGATCTTGACTCTCGTACATATTTAAACACTTATTAAATACTTTACAACTGCTACACATATTCTGCCAAAACACCATGTAAATATGAGAGGGGGAAAAAGTCAGATGTATAATTCAGTAGTGACATGTTTAGTAAGTAGACGATTTGGGGAGAGTTAATGTGTTCTCAGGTTTTGACATGAGGGTGTGCATTTTTAAGCAAGCATTAAAAGGGAGATGATTAGGACTGGCACGATGCTGTCAATAACAAGCCTGCTGCTTGAAGTTGATGTTGGTGAATTTTGATATTGTAAAGCTGCATCCTTTTCTTCAACCCCTCTCCCTCTGCTGCACTGGTTTTAAAGAAGGTAATACATGTAAAGTCATTCAGGATACCCGCTAGCGATTAGGACCGCTAAGTCTGAGCGTTTTCTAATTTAAAAAAAAAAGGAAAGAGGGCGCCAACTTATGTTTAAGACGCAACCTGTGTCTCTTTTAGCTTGTAACTCCAGCACTGTTTATGTTCACCCCATCACACTTAGCCATCTCCCAGATTGATGATGTAAGCAACTGGAAGGCATGGAACATATTAGAAGAACAGAGCATGGAGAGGGGCAGCCATACTTCTACTTCCCTTGGCTGGGTCCCAAATGGAAAAAAGGGTAAAAAAAAAAAAAA
>CAFUXE010001069.1:1004619-1056321 GCA_903364295.1 Serranus cabrilla
AATTTCTCATGGGGGGTTGGTGATGCAAGTGTGTGGTTTTTGTGCCTTATTTTAACTGGAAATAGATGAGATGTTGGAGAGAACTTACAAGCCGTCACAGATGAGAGTTGTTGAGTGCATTAACGAAGCTTTCAATTGTCATTCAAATAACTAAATGCTGTATATTTTTCAAAGCATTTTAACACTGCAATGCACTCTCTAATTGTTGATAATCTTCCTCTGGATGTTGGATAGTCTGTTATATTAGAACCATCAGTGACCTTCTGGCAAACTCTCCGATGATGGATGTGTGTGGTAGATGAGTGTCCTGCAGTCGTCAAGGATTTGAAGGGATTTTGTTTGCACTGACTGACTGCAGATCAAGTAGTGTGAGTGATGTCATGCTTGCTATTTCCTCTGCCAGTCGAGTCTCGCTGTAAACATCAGGCTGTGCTGTTAGCCTGATAATTTGATGAAAGGAAGGGGCTGGAACAGTCATTTTGAAAATGTCAATTTGTGTCCTTTTATTAATAAATCTTTTTTTATGACCCAAGATGAGAACATCCTATTTTGTCCTGGCAATGATTCCGACAGTCTGTGTTTTGAGATCGGTTTAATGTCTTGTCAGATTCGATACTTTGTCAAAACTCAAACCACCATCAATTTTCTTTTACTTTGTCAGGGTTTAATACCATGCAGAGAAAATATGAATATTTCTCATTCCTCAGTCTCATTTCATATTCTCAACTGTCTGTCAGTAATTGGAGGAGAGAGAGAGAAAGAGAGCGATGGTCTGACCCAGTCCCCTACTTTTTTTGCACCTCTCATTCTGCCTATTAGTTTTGGATTACCAGCTTTCTCTCTCTCTCACCGAGACTGGCAGCTGGAGATAATAGCTTTCATAATGTGTGGAGTCTCATTCCAAGCTCTTCTGTGTTTCTCTTTATGAGAGAACAAAAAATGTCGAGCCCAGTCAGTCTATTCATTTCCTCTATTGGGAGATTAATGAGAGGAACAGTGCTGTCTCAAGCCTTTTGTGACAGGCTTCAAAGTCCCTGTACAGGAGGACTCGTGTCTGTTCGTCTGCACAGTTCACACAGACAGCCAGTCATTTGCGTTTACGCTGTGATAGTTCATTAGGGAGGCCAGCACATGATCAACACTATATGCTGCAATTATCTCAACATTTGTTGCCCCCTGATGAAGCGATCAGATACGATACTGTGGAGAGCTCGTTCAGGATGTTTGGAGGTTTAACTCACTCAGCAAGTGGTTTACGATAGCTGACCTAAACGCTAATTATTGTTTGATGTGAGTTTGGCTTCTTGTGGGCTGACTGTGACTCAAGTGGGGGCTCTTACTAATGAGGAAATGACTTGGATAGAAACGTCTTGTGTCAAGTCATGAGACCAGGGGGTTTGACCGTTAGCTTCCCCTTCCTACACAAGAAGACATTCATAGTCAGGAGTATTTAATATTCTGACTGCTGTCTATCGGTCAGGCATTGGGTGTACTGTCAATCCATCCATAATGTCTCAATGCTGCATCACTTTAAATATGTGACATTGTACATGTTGACATTGGATTTTATCATGTACAGGGTTCAACGTGAATGGGTTTTATTTTTTGTATATTGTTATTTATTTTTTTATTTATATATTTTTTTATTATTATTTAATTTTTTTTTTTTTTACAAATCAAATGGAGTTAAATTTAATAATGCAGCCTCAGCAGAACCTCTATAAACATTTTTTTTTATCATTTAGAGGGTTCAACGTAAATGGGTTTTATTTTTATTTTAAAAATTTTAAATACATTATTTAATTTTTTTGTCAAATTAATTCAGTACATATATACATAATTTTATATGAGGCTGCATTCTGGAAAAAAGACATAAAATATGTTTCCTGTGTAAAAAAAAACATATGGAGTGAAGATTGATAATGCAGCCTCAGCAGGACCTCTATACACTGTATGTATCATGAAGCCTCATAACTATAAATTTAACTCCACATGAAATCTTGAAATTGAGCTGGATTCAGAGTTCTGCAGCTCTTCCTCTGCTGCTACAGCTCCATGCAGGCTACTAAATACCATTTAAAACTCTCTTGTGACAGTAAGAACTGTGCCAATTTCCTCTTATCATATGACTGACACAGCAAACAGAATCAAACAATCACCGTAACTGTCATGGATTTCCCCCTGACATTCTTTTTTACTATAAGGGCGACTCGGTGCACGCAACATCTACACTTTTTGTCTTGCATTTTAAGCAAAACTGAACATGCTGTAGGCTAATTATTCTTGCTATGGTTTTCCTATTTTTAATCTTTGATAAATTGCACCAAAAACTGCTGGACTTAAAGACTTATATATAAATTGCATACAAGGACCACCTCCACAATGAGGCGATTGAGACAGATCTGGATGTGAACCAAACATTTCTTGCTTGTTGAAATGTTATTTTCATCAAGTGTACGAGCTGACAATAGTGTGCTGCATTTTCCTGGCACGGTATCATGCTTTTATACAATTTCACTGATTGTTTCTGGCCTATGCTCATCACTCAGAAATAGAAATTTCCCAAACCATGACAAATAACTCAAAATAATAACTTTTTTAATTTGGAACTCACTGATTCATCGGCTGAACACTGGTATCGGCCGAAGTTTCCCTTGTTGACTGCCATCGGCCTATTGGCACATGGTATAACATTCACCACTGGCTGTGGGCGATAATTATCTGTTGAGTCACATGAGTTTTGCGCCAGTTAAATATTGTGTTGGTTATTTGCGGTAAGACTTGGACAACAGTAGCTAGCAGCTGCTGATTTGGAAAGCTTGGCATGACAAAAGAGGGCCGCGGGTGCCACGCGTACATGTGCACTAAAGCCCGACCGAAATGGGATTTGTGAGACCAATGCCGATACTGATTTTAGAGGGGGAAATGTATCGATAACCAATAAAGTTATTGCTTTAAATGAATGAAAATAGAACTGTTTTATGTGGAATGTGCATTCTGCAAATGTACCCAGAGAGCAATATAAATAATATTTAACATTGTTCTACATTATTTTAAATGATATAAACAATGTATTACATCGTCAGGTGATTCTATAAATGATAACTGAACAAATAATGAATAAATGGGAATAAAATAAATTGCTAAGTAAACATCAATCGTTACTGTTCTGTTTCAGTAAATTGCTGACTATTAAAGAAAGGAAAAAAAAAAAACACTTTCCAAAAACCAGCGAGCAAAGTTCTTAGCATGCTATTTTTAAAGGATAAGTTTTCACAACAGCACATATCAGACAGCAAACACACCTGTACGGATAAACCTTTGATCGGCCAATATTGGCTGATAATATCAGTCAACTGATATATCTGTCAGGCTCTAATGTGCACATATTGTTATCTTAAACATTGGTTTTGGCTCAGGATTCGGTGCATGCATACATTTAATTTAACTTTTGTTGCAACCAAATTCACAATCACCCCCAGACGCCCAATGAAAAGCTTACATTTCCTCACAAAAACATGACCAAACATACATGTTTTATGCTACACAAACTCTTGGGAAAGTAAAAGAATAAATTCTGGAAAACTTTTTGTTTTCTGCTGTACACAGCCGGTAGAGTGGTATATGTGCTTTACATGGCTTTGATTAAAGGTTCTGAGAGAGAGGAGACGTTTCTTTTGCTTTATGACTCTCTTTGCCAGCTTGGCAGCAGCACTAGCATTTAAATGCCCATTAACAACCTTTTAACTGTCAGGATCTTTTGAAATATGGATATTTGCTTTCCTCACTGCTTCAGAGCCACCAAAATTACTTTTAATAGCACAAGTGTTGGTATTAATATGTTCCTTCATGAGCGGTAGGCTAGCCGCATGTCATTCTAAAGCAAAGGAGTTTGCCAATGATGTCTGATTAGGAGTGCAAGGAGAGATTAATAGATGTTTCTTCCCCTCATTTGTTATCACTCTTTTAGTGCATTGACTGACTACAGCATGTGATAAATAGAGGGAAGCCTCTGCATTTCCTGAGTGTGACACTATCTATCTACTCGTCAGCCCAGCTCCGTGTTGATGCGATGTCTCCGCTGACAGCACATCCAAAGTCAGCTGCCTAGTCCTGTGCAATTTCAGCAGCAGAGGGGAAGGTGTTTGGGATCTGCATTTTAATCCTGGCCTGTTTAATGTTTGCCCCCTGACAATCTGGGCCAGACATCATTTTAATGGTATGTACAGTGATAAAGCCAATAAAATGTCAGAATGATTGATAATCTGAGCATTATAGCAATATGACTTTCCAGTTCTCCTCTGCGCTCCAATGATGGTTTCCAAATTGAATTCTTTGTGTGCGTGCACGTGTACGTACGCACGCACACTCACATGGCTTGCATGTGTGCGCCTTTGCTAAACCTGAGGTGAGAAGAAAAACAGAGGAAATCTTGTTAGTTTCTAGTGAATCACTTTTTAGTGCTTATACAATACATTATTTCCAAAATAACAAACCATATCGGCTGAATAGATTATCTCAGGATTTTTGGTCTGCTTACTGTATTTGTCTGGAAAAAATGGATTGGAGTGGGAACAATTATAAGGAAGATTACCATATTTCTTGTGTTAAATAAATGATATGAAATCTTGCTTTCCTCCGGGTGTCAGAAGCTGTGAATGTATGAGCCAGGCCTCTGAGTCTGGTGTGTGTTTCATATCAATGCTGGCTTATTTTTGTCCACAGGGGGATGGATGGGAGGTGGATGCCGTTCATATCTCTTGACTTATGAACTTGTCCAAACACAGGTGGACATTGACATGCCGCAGATGCTGGTGAAGTAATCAAATGCTACGGTTGCATTTTGCCATAAGCCTTTGTCTCGATTGTTCTACATTTGACATTCTTTTGTTGCAGAGTTTGTAAGTAACATGTACAGCCATTTTTTTTTTCCAACTGTGCTATTTTCATCCATTTACGCATTAACCTGTCTATTCATTTAGAGCTGCTCTTTAAAGCTGTAGGCTCACCTCGAGTCTTATGGATGACATCAAATAGCTCTGGTTCATTGATTTATTACTTGCTATTTGCTAACCAATAGCAATTGGGTTGAGATTGACAACACATGTAGGCCTGTAGTGCAGTCAGTGTCTCTGTGGACCTATGAAACAGCTCCTTTTATCTTCAGCAAAGTCAGAGCAGTCCTGCCTCTGACTGGCAGTCATAGAAAGCTCTTTGTTTTATGTAAATGGTGATTGATGACATGTCTGGCACAGCCTGCAGTTTTTGACAAAAAGTATTGATGGCTGCTCTCAGTAAAGTGTTAGTCCAGGTGACAGAGCAATCCATTTTAAGATGAATGAGAGAGAGAGAGAGTGGAAGAGAGAGCGAGAGAGGCAGGGAGAGAAAGAGACTGGAACAGGAAAGTCATCAGCACCTTCAGGAGCCAGTTACACATTCGTAACTCTAGTTCCATGATCACAGGCTTTCGAGTGGAATACGCACACACACTGTCCCTCTTTCTTTAATTTGGGTCATGTGACAATTTTAGCACTGATGCCAAGCCCCACATAGCAGTAAGTGAGTGTTTCATCTTGTGGTTGGCCATTTTTTGTTGACAATAAGAACCCAGTATGCACTATCATCCCCGCTGCTTGAATCCCACAGTCATACCCTGAGGTCACAAGACTTTTTGCTTTCTAATAGTGGGACTGTGGAGGTCTATGTATTTATCACAACACCTAGTGCAACACATACTAGAAGATCCAAAAGGAAGTTGAGGTACACAACGATGGATGAACAATTGGGGGAAGGTTTGCCGTCAAACTGTCCCACTGGCCGACCACGACACTGCAATAAAAGCCCTAAAAATATTTTTCAATCATAATCTTCTGGCATTTTGCAGGGAAAAATGAATTGAGATTTGATTATACTACTTGGCCCTAGTACTTTCCAATAAAGTTAATACACTAAGTCTTTTTACAGAAGTGTATGTGTTATTATTGCTAAAGCAACTGACTTTTATGTTTTTAAAATACAGAATGCATGTCTATTTGGAATGGGGCTGTGTATTGGGAAGAATCTGGCAGTACAATACCCACCATGATACAGGGGTTTTTGTTTGTTTGATCAAAACAGCAGGATTTGCGTTTGCATTCATCACAGTCCCTGTAGCATCCAATATCTTAGAACTACATTTTGTGCAATCTATCTGCTACCAGTCTTTGCATTTAAACTAATCACAATCACACCATTTAAAAAAAAAGAGAATCAATAATAATACCACAATACTCAAGTGTATTGGTATTTTCTTACACCTCTTATTTGGATGTATATATACTTAAAAATAAATCAACACTCTTTACTTGTACTACCCTGCATTCCCAATACTAATCCTTTTATGTTGATAACTAAAATAGGCCCCTTACAACCAGTAAATGAAAAAGCTCTCATGTCTTGTCAAAATATACCTGTCTGTCAGTTAAGACTAATTTAGTGCCTGTGGGACTCGGAGCATTTATAGCCACTGGGTTTGTTTGAGTTGGATAATGGGTCCATGATCCACCGGGGCAACTCCATCCCCTGTACTCCATCTCCTGCCTGACTTTGGGATGATGAATGTGAATTTACATTTGCTCTATATGCTTTTACACTCTACAGTAATGTAATTTCCCTAATGGAGCCGCTATAAAAAGCGAAGTTTACTTTTGGATCTGTGTAGGATGGAATGTTCAAAGGACGAGCCAGCCGGAAATCAGCCAGTCCGATGAAAACAATAAGTCTGCATATGTGAAGAAAATCTATAACAAAAAGTACTCCAAAAGTGGACCTGGTGCTGATGTGTGTCTGACAGAACCAGATTTAAGAGATGCTTCAAGGGGACCTTAACCCATGAAATCACGCTGTCCTGCATCCAGAGCCCCACCCTCTAACTGCTGTATAAATAGATTCTCGTGACAGGGTAATTCATCTCTGGCCATGAAAACATCAGCTTTAAAAGACAGCTCGCTGAGACCCTGCGCTTGTTAGGGGCCAGATCAGCAGCCCAGATGCCTGGGATGTAAACTCATGAAGAGAAGATTAATTTATCTGTCATCCCTGACTTTGACAGTTGTTGTAAATTTGACTCTGGCCTCTGCACACGGAAGGGAAGGGAGGGGTGGAGGGGGAGAGAAAGGAGAGACGAGTAAAGATATGGAGAGGAGTGTGTAGTGGGAGGACGGCATTAACAACGGAGGGGTAAGGCAGGGGTGAGCATGTGTCAAAAATTTCAAACATACAATATTGACAAGAGAACTCACTTGCTGCTGGTGTGCACCTGGACTGCATCTACAGCCCACCTCTCCAGATGATGTGTTTGGAAACCTATTGTTGGGAGAATGTTTGGCAATGATTTTAGCCAACCCTCACTGCCCCTTTCATCAAAAAGCACCCTTCCTACTCACCATTTTTTTCCTCTACTGTTCTTTTCAAGATGGTGGCCACATAAGGCACGCTGGAAAATGAGTAGTGGTGGTGTCAGGGAAGCCATTTGGGGTCTGATTGATGGTAGCAGGCGAACCACAGCGGCCATGTTCTCTGATCTCCCTATGTGCAATCCATGCCTGGCGCTCCCTGAGAAACAGGAGAAGTTTTTTTTAAAAGTTAATGCTGCTGCCAGACACATTGCATTATATTTCTCATCATATCTGTGTCAGTGTTTCAGAAAATAGATGATGAATTGGGATGCATGAGATGTTTATCATATGAGAAGATGAGCTGGCTTTGGAAGAAAAATGGGAAAGAAATTGATTGATGCCATCGTCAAAATCTTGGTTACTGTGGCACAGGAAGTGTACTGTAGATGGAGTCATTTCTTTTTGACCTGCATCAATGTAACCATAATTCAGCTGGTATACATGGATTAATAAGCATTTCTTTCATGTCAGGGTTTGTACATGCCAGTTGAATGATTTACAGGATACAGCCCTAATCACGTAATTGCATGTTTTGCACATCATGCAGTTTCACTGAAAAGCTGTTGGTTGGTTTTGTATCCAACCACTTGTTTTTGCTACAGATCTCCACTTAAACTGACCTTTTTTTTTATTTTATAGAGCTACTGGGACATTAACAGACAATAATAATTTTGACCAAATAATACTATCAGTAAACAGTTAAAAAAAAAACATCTTTAACAAAGGAAATACAACTGATGGGGCCAACACATGCAAACCGTTGTGCCTTTTAATGGAGCGCTTAAGCACTAGCAAGTTTTAAGTATTATGTCTGTGTGTCAGCTGTGTGTCTGCTTGTGTTTCTCCTGCAGCTCTCTGTTGATAGCGCCGTCCAGCAGCCGGTCATGAGAGCCATAAATATAGCAGATACAAAAGACCTTAAAATGCAAGTTGCTAGGGCAGTAGCAAGAGCTTCGTGACACATGCCACTATATTGATGAGGACTGGCGGGTTAAATCGGCCCTACAGAGTATGCAAGGGGGACACACAGCTGAAAACTTTGCAGCTAAACTTGAGGATGTTGCTGCCACGTGGCTGGCACTGTCCAGATTAGTATGCCTCAGAGCTACAGATGTGGGTGTACTGACGGCCTTCAGCTTAGACACAAGACAGGTACTGTCAATAAAGAGCCCTCACACTCTGGGCTGTGGGTCTAAAAATCACAATGTCTTCTCTTGACTTCATTTGACCCTTCTCTCTTCGCGTAGGCTTGCCATGAATGTCACTGTGTTAACAGAAACTAACCTTTTAACTGACACTGTACATAAAGAGACTGTTTGTCAATACCACCCACCAAGACACATATGAGCGTTTGTCAAAAACACCTCGTGGTGCAGCGGAGCATTTTTTCATTCAGCATTTCGTTGAATTTATGTGACAAAACCACTGACCTAGGTTTAGGGCTAAAGTGAAGTAGTTATGAAGGTGACGTGACTACTGTAAGTTGCATACATAAACAACGTAATTCACAAAACTTGAGTCATGTAAGTTACGTAAAAAAATATGTTTAAAAAAACCTGTTCTCCTGGGTGAAAGTCCACTGTTTGTTCAACCCATCCACCCTGCCTTTTCTCTGACCCCAAGTATGGCATCTACTATTTAAACTGTGCATTGCTGTCAATCAAAGATGGTGGCGGAGGACAGTTAAATCGTAAATATGAGTCGTATTTTGCCCTATATTGATGTTTTTGAGGGGCGAACAGTCTGGTATTTTTCTGAGCATTTGAGAAGCCTTCACTTTTAAACAGTCCCCCTCCTGATTGGCTTTGTTGTGCGTCTGATCATCACAAGCTTATCTACAGAGTCTAGCGTTAAAGCCAATCAGTTAAATTTGGTTATAAGTTATCAACACCTCCTTATATGTCTGATTGGACCTAGGGGAAGTGATGAATATAACCCAGGAGATCTTGAGCTTTTATTGTGGATTAGCATGCTAATAGGCTTTCGACTTGATTTGACAGACCTTGGTTTCCCCCCAGAGAGGGACAGCCTCGAGCCAGGGAGCGGGTTCTTAAAGGGGGGTAAGCAGGGCAAAGGAGGGGGAGAGGGAAGAGAAAAGGGAAAGTGGGTTTAAAAAGGGGGCGTATTGCCGGGCGGATGGAGGGGGGGGTTTGATGGAGGAGGTTTGGAAGTGTTGGAAGATATTGCCAATTAGCATGTGGAAGAAAAAAGGTTCTGACAGCAGAGGTAACCCAGTCTTGATAAATATAGTGACTTAGCAGTCTCTCCTCCTCCCCCTTTGTCTGTCAGACCCCACAGCTGTGGACTTAAAAACTCTTTTCACCTAAAAGGAAATCAAAAGATAATCCCGAGTTTGATGTTTGGAGAAACTTTTGAGTCGGAGGGGAAAAGGGGTCACCGGTGTATAGGGCAACGGTTTTAAGCTGTAAACCCTTCACAAAAGGTTGTGACAGAGTGAGTTCCTCCCAATCTCTCTGAGAGTATTGGGAAACTTCTGAGCACCTTCTCCGCGCATGACTTAACCTACTGAAGAATAGAGAGATAAGGGAACTCACTGGCTTTAAAGCAAAAGTTTAATTTCCCCATGAAAACAAATATCTGGTATCAATCAAGAGGGGGGGATTTAATCCTCTCACCTGTTCAATGTTTGTCAAAATTCCCTGGGATGATGTAAATAGCTACCTGAGTTTGACTGACAATCCCCTCACATATTTTTGTTAACATCAAGTGTTGGCATTGTTGGGGTTTTTGGCATCTTATTCTAAGAGGATAATGGAATTGACTGAAGATTTGTCTGGATATACTGTAGAAAGACTTGATTCAGCTCATTTTAATTCTTATATATACAGAGTTGTTCCTGAGTGAGGCAGGAGACTTTACTGAGTGAACTTTGCTGTGCTGTACATTTTCATTGACATCCACAAAGATGAGGTAAAAGAAAATGAAGCTTATCAATTCCATTTCCATTTATATCGTCTTTTGCACAAAAGCTGGTAACATAAATTGACTGTATATGTGAAGTGATGTAGCCACTGTGATGTCACCACTTGGTTTGTTGAATATTATTTTTGTCTTAATTTGGCATTTGGCCCATCACAACTTTTATAGTAAACATTGTTTTGTATTGAAGAACACTAACGATTAACTAAAGAGACCATAAACTCATCAGGAAAATGTATCCTGAGGTAATATATCAATTGAGAAGAAGGTGTTTTTCTCATTGACTTCTATGCATTTTTTTGCCATCAGTAGTGTTGCCATCTGCTGGCTGTTAGCAAAAATGCACATTTTTATGCTCTTCGTTGGCTTCACTTCTCATGCCTAATGGTTGCCGCTTGCTAACAGTCATATTTATCCAACACATTAAAAGTCTTGTTTTCATTCTCTTGGTTTCCACTTGGGACAAAATATTATTCATTTGACCAATTTTTTTAAAATGTAAAACTATATAAAATACACATGTAAAAGTCATCAGTCCAATTCCCTTCAAGCAAAGCAAATCCAAAATGGCTTGACCATCTCTTGACCGCCTTTTCGTTTCAAGGACAAAGCTGCAGCACATTAGCTGTCTGTGTGAGGAGATAATACCTGCGCTGATGATGGTAGCTGACCTTGAGGAGCTTAGATGACAATAACCTTGCTATCATCCCTTGAACCCCACTTCTTCCAGCTACGTGCACGTGTGTACACTTATCCCGCCCATAAACACACACACGCACACACACTGTACGTGCCGTATTTTACTTGCTGAAACCCACACAGCAAATGACCTTTCCTCCCTTCCCTGACAGTTCCATGCAACTGGCGACTGCAGTATTGCTTTAGAGCACATTTGCTTACCATAAGAATGTAATTTTCAGTGATAAGGTCCTGGAACTTGGCAGGGGCTGTGGGGGGGAATCTGTCGTTTTGTGCCAAAGCTCCGGTCTTGGATGATCCAGGGGCTTGCCCTGGGGGACAGCTCAGGGCTGAGTGGGCCAAAGTAATGTCATCCTGCGGAAAAATGATTAATCTATCCCCGTCTATCCTTTATTCCACAAGGAAGGAAGGATGCACAACAAAATGTAGTCAGATAAGTGGCTCAATGGGGCATATGTAAATTTCATTTATATCACATTAGGCTATTGCTAAATTGCCTCATCATTATGATTTAGTGCTAATTGGAAATTGAGACAAGGGAAATAAACATATTATATATATTTAATTTTGTGAAATTAATGTGAGTAAACACATTTATTTGTTTGTGTAAGAGTTAGACATTTTTTGGACACACTTTGGTCAGACTCCCCATTGGAAATATTGTACACGGGGGCTGTTTCACCCTTTGAGGGGCCGTGTGCAGTGCACATAAAGTACCCAGAGTGAATATCAGAGTCCAGAGCCTCACCATAAATACCCGGGTCAGAGCTGTCAGCCAGAACACATCTCCTCATAGTCTGTCTTCTCTTTTTAGTTTGAATCCACTCGTCGCGGGGTGAGTGAGTGAGAGAGAGAGAAACAGATACGGGCTGAGGCGGCATGTATAGTACAGTAACAGATTGTACAGAGCAAGGAAAGTAGGAGAAAAACATACTCTGAAGAGTGTGTGAATCCATAATAGCACCACTTAATGACACAAACTATCTTCCCTTGCTGTCGGAGAGAGGCTAGGCTTCCTCGAGCCTCAGAGGGCCCTCTGTTACAAAACAGAAGACAGTAGGGCTTTGACAGCTCCAAGTGTCTAGGGCCAGGGAAATAATTGATAGCAGGCTGCCTGCATCCAAGGTCCTTTAGCAGTAATTGCAAGCAGAATCTGACTCTCTGATCTCACCAGTGGTATTGGCTATGCCAGAACAGCCTGGCTTTGACAGATTGCCTTCCTGCAGTAATAACTTAGGCATGTTCCCTGTTTTCTCACACAAGGCCATACAGCGCTGTCTCCACCACAGAACTAGCCCAGAATCATCAGTGATTATTTTATATGTGTATTTTTCTTTTAGCTCTTGGCAGATTTTTCTGACAGGACACTCTTCGAGTAATGGTTTTGCCTGCTGCCAGCTGCCCCGTACATTGTTTTCCACTGTCGCTTTAAAAAAAAAAAAGAAGAGTAGAATGAAATTATTGGTAATAGAATTAGTATTTCGCGCAAGCTAACATACATTTTCGAGACAGAAAGCATTCAGCGGCGCTTGTGAAAAACAAATAAATGTAACAGAGCTCCTTTATTTCTAATTGCCTCATGAATTCAGACATTTATTAGCCTTAAAAGGAATGTCATAACTGTGACCGATCAACTGTGCTCCCAAAAAATCTTTCAAAAAAAGACTTTCCAAACACTTTCCGTTGCCATGGTTCTTGCCCTGAATGACAGCCTGAAGGCTTTATGGCCTTTTGAGGGATAGTCCTCTTCCCCCCTTCCCTCCCCTCATCTCCTTGTCTCCTCTCCCTCCTCCCCTCGCGCTCTCAGTGGCACTCTTCCATGCTCACTGTCTGCACTGTAAAGCACTCAGGGATTTATTGTCAGCTGGAGTTTCCTTGATGGGGTGTAATAATACTGTGCCTTTCTCACCCGCTAAGGTGGTAGAATCCCCTCCCTCTAAAGATGAGAGGACCCCTGCGGGCTGCCCTGTGTGCGCCTGTGTTCTGTGGCAGACTTATAAGCCTGGCAGCTCCACCCCATGGCTGTCCAAACAAGGTTTCTCAACAGGCGCTCAAATCAAAAAGAGCAGTGTATGGGGGCTGCAGGAAAGTGAAACGGCAGGATGTTGCCTTTAGTTATTTATTTATCTCGCTTTTCACAAACAGAAGAAAAGAGTTAAAAGCATGTGAGCTCTTTTGGCGCGGTAAGGTTCTGTTTTGTTTTGTGTTTTGGCAGTAAAACAGTGAATTCTTGCTACTGCTAATTACAGTTGAGCAGTTTTGTGTTCAAAGTTGCCAGACATCATTCTAAGCAGGACTGATGAGAGTAAACACTAAACTGATTTGTGAATGAAAATCATTAAAGGAATTGAAGTGTAAATAGACACGATCCCCATGACACCCCGCAGTAGGAAATGTGATACTGTGGTTAGTGCCTTACTGCCAATGTCTTCCAGTTAATCTAATTTAATCTTTAAATAAAGGCTTAAATCAATGCAAATAAACATTAGTAAATGGGTCTGGGAATAACATGTGGGAAAGATATCAAACACAATATGAAGAAGGTTAAATGCCTCAAAGCGTACCCTGCTCAGCGGGCGAGCTGCAAAGGCGGCTGCCGGATAACATAAATAGAAACTCCCTACACAAACCAGCAATTAATAAAAGATCCTTTGAGTGATCCTTGAACAGGGGAGGATATGAGCAGACAGCCAGTCAGGTCAGGGTGGGATAAACTGGTCCCAGCTCCCTGTCTTCTGTGAGAGCTTGGTAGCAAGATAAATGGGCACGTCACGCTGCTTTGAAATGTCTAAACATAGACGTTTTAGAGGTGGACGCAATGTGAAAATGTAAATAAACTTTATAGGAACTTGGGGTCAGGCTGAGGTTGGATTTATGGTTTTGGCATTCACCCCTAGGCCCATCCGTCATCCCTTTGCCCCACCAAGCCCCCTCAACTCCTCCTCCTCGAGCCAAGTCCCTCCCCCCACCCCACACCCCGGATCACAAGACCCTCAGCTGAACTGCAGCCGACCTGCTGGATTCAAGGCCAGCTGGGCTTCAGATGCCATAATAAGAACCATTCAGTGCCTTTTAATGATTGTGTGACTATTGGGCAGACTCCTCTGGCACCCTTTATCTTTCGGGTTATCTATTTTATCAAACCTCCCTTATCTAATTTAACTTCTTTTGTAGCTCTATTCTCCTTCCCCGCCCCCGTGTTTTCTCCCATGTTTCGGGGTGCTGAGTGAAGTGATTTTGCGCCAGCGTTATTTGGGAGGTCTAGAGGGACATGTCGAGTTTAGGCTGTCTTCCCGCTGGAGCAGTGTCACACGAGAGTCTGTGTTCACTTATTTACGGCACTGATGCTTGTCATGCCAATGTTCCCAAATTATCAAGACATAACAGGACTCTTGTCATCAACTGTGATCTCACAGTGAAAACATCTGACTATCGCTCCATTGCTGTTTTGTTTTGGGCAAATAACAGCTGTCAAAGAACACATTACAGCGTTCATTTTAAATGTTTTGCATTGCATATTGTAGAGAATTATACATATTTGATGCCCCTTAAAAATGATAATGCCATTAACAGCTAATACACAGTACATTACAGTCCTTATATTAGTAAAATAAGGAATGCAATAAAACCCAACATTTATTGTACTCTGTGGTAATGCGAATTGCACAATAAATGTTCAGCATTATCCAGTTGCCAACATTTCATCCAGGCGTTTTGTAATACAAATAACTTCAAGTTTTATTTTATGTGAGGTTTAAAATCATTCTAGTTATAGAGATGCACTTGATATTAAGAGAAATTGAATTATTTCATGAAGACGGGGATTATTTTCCCTGCTGATGACTGTATGAAAGTTTAATGAGGGATAAATAACAATCCTATTCATCTTTACATATTGCACTTCATTCAACATGACTTACTAGAAACAAATCCTCCGATGATGTACGCCAGCGATTCCAATTATGGCAGGCAAACAGTCCCGCGGTACCTTTTTTCAATGGCTGAGTTCATGCACTTGTCCCGGCATTAGAATATGAGAGGACACCTGCCTTAAATGACTGAGGGTCAGCTGGGAGCCGCTTTGATCTGTGTGACAGTTTGACTGCCTCGATGGGAGTGGCACTGATAATCCCTTTGCTTAACTCGTGCTTTTTGGCCCAGCCGGGGTCCTGTCCAGGGATAAAGCAGTGGGCTAAGTCTTAATCAAACAGCAGGGTCGGTGGCTGCATGAAGGGAAGGGTCTTTGAGGGTTAGAGTGCGGAAGGGCACATTTAGGACAGGGATGAATACACACAAATGGAGGATTAGAGTGTTTTGCCTACTTGCAAATAGGAGAGGTTTAGCAGGGCTGTTCTGCAATATTGAAAGAGTAAGTCGGTGAGTTTAGGAAAGCAGGGAGTTGTTCTGTTCCCCACAGACCTGAGTCCATACAGCCGCTTGGAGAGCCGTTCATGATCCACGCTGCCAACAGAAATGTGCATCCACTCAGTGCTTTAGTACGCTGACATTCTGATAATTGTGGCAGTCAATCTTAGTTTAATGACTCATGCCCGTCCGCAAAACACATATTACCAACTGTCAGATTGCATGCAAACAGTGCAGTTTCACATAAAACAGCCTGCTCTGCAGATTCAGCCTGGTCCCAGTCTTTGCCTATATAGCAATCCGACATCCATCAAAACCAGCGGTAAACAAGCACAAGAAGTGTCATCGGTCAGTTCTGTGATTCCTGTTTAGCAGCGGGTGCATGCCGAGCCCAGCATGGATGAGTTGTAGCAGAGAGACTGGATGACCTCTCGCCTGTTATCTCCTGATCTGCTTCTCATTGTTCCTTCAAAGTGAAGCCAAACACAGGTTGAGATGAGAGTGCTTGTTTGCAGTGTTAGATCACTGGGTTTTATCTTAATGGACTGTTTACAGAAAGCATGGGCGCATGGGGGTCTTAGCAGCTGCAGCTAATAGCTATAAGTCAGCAGCATGTCACGTAATATTTTCAGGCTTAAAGAATGAGTTGATGGTGAAACATAAATTTACCGAAGAGTCACAATTACGTTTACATTTGTGAAGAAATGGTGGTAAATTGTTGTTACTGGCCAGGACAGACAAGCCATCATCCCTGTAAAAATGACTCATTTAGAATTATAAACCCTTTTCTCTGTTTGTCACTTCTATTGATTTTCTTCTGCCCCCGTCTCTCATAGTTTATATCTAGCTATAAGATATACTCCTGAAGAGGATTTATTGAAGCTATAGGCCTTGCCCGCCAGGTCTGCCATTACCAACAGATGAAAGGCGGAGGGGGGAGTAACAGTGGGGAGGAAGAGCACCACAGCAGTGCAGGATTGGATATTGTTTAAATACCGTAAAAAGAGCCTGCTCATTTACCCAGCGAGAGCCTTGAGAACAGACTGATGTGATAATCCTGTGAGTAGCAGGTGGCGTTGCTTTAATGTTGGTGTAAAACAAAATTGCACTTTTCCATTTTCAATCCGATGTTTATAATCTCTAAATGAGACGATTGATCGCCTGTTGGTAAGAAAATGGTTTCATCAGTTCTTATTCAAAGTGGACCGGAGGAGAGGATGATGGTATACTAGCAGGAAAGGAAAAAAGAGCCATATTGTTATTATTATTTTTTTTTACTCTCTACCTCCTATCTTTTTCTTTCTCCCTCACAGACTGGGCTGTCAGGTGTGAGGAAGAGGAGGAGGAGGAGGAGGAAGCAGGCCTTTTTTCTTCTTCCCCCACCACTTCCGAATTACCTGCTGGGTCCGAGCTCTTTTATGCTCTTGTTGTGACAGGTAGATTTATAAGGCTTGAAATTTGTACAAATCAGTTGTCATTCAGCGGCAGCTGTCAATGTGTCAAGCTGTCAAGGCCTGCTGTGAGGGAGATGCCTTAGGGGGCTGAGCGAGGGGGCAACCGCCCAGAAAAGAAAATGAGTTCAAACAGACCTGAGAAGCTCCTCTATTCCACAGGCCTCCCTGCCCCTGTGGAGACGCCATCGATTTCTCTTGATGTTGAGCAACAGCGCGCCCAAAAATGACACGCCACACCGCGCTCAACCCAGTCAGGCTGCGACACGCCAATGCGTGCTGTGCCAATCCCCTCAATCTGCAGATGCCTCTCATTCTCTACTAAATGGCTGGAAATCTGTAATCTCTCTGAGGAGGGAGAACACCAGAGTTGTGTTTAGAGATTGTTGGCGATGGCTGTCGTGTTTTTATGTGCCGCTTAAGTAGCTGAAATGGAAATCTCTCAGAGGAGAATGACAAGCGTGTTTAAAGATTGTTGTCGATTGTTGTCTTGTTTGCTTGTTTTCTCTGGCCTTGTCTCAGCGTGGGCCTGCCTGCGTGTGATTGGCGGGCCTGCTGGGGCAGTGATGGGCATGACAGCCTCTCTCAGTCAGAGGACCCCAGGTGACACACACCTTCTCCATCCTCTATCCTTCTACACAGTCTTCACAGAGGAGCGGGAAAGACAGGTGCTGCAACCAGTGTGAGGTGTGCGGAAACAAAAGACGGCAGCTGACAGAGAAGCTGTGCCATGCGGCAGTATACACGCCGAGGTGTGGGATGACACGAATATGCTCATATTTCTCTCATACGCATGTCTTTGTGGTATTATTGGTGCTGTTGTCACATTCAGTCTGTGGGAGCAGATGGAGGCAAACAGGTTATGATTGATGACACATTATTAGCACACTGTCTCAAGCCCGTGATCTGAGTCCTTGATAATTATGTTGGATTTTAAATAGCTGCATAAAAATATAATGATGCATATATAAAGTAAAGGTTTAAACCCATTTTCAGTTTCTGCATTCATCTATAGAAATGGTAACATAAACACTTTGCATTTCCTTTTCTTCGGTTGACTCATTCCGTGTGAAACACATCCAAGATGTGTCCTACATCTCCTTTTAGTGTAAACATTTCTTTTTTTCTCACCTTACACTGAAACCATTGTATGCACCGGCTGTGTTTGACTTAATGACGCTGTCACATTTGTTGTCAGCATTTTGCAGTTGTGAAACAGCAGTTGATGTTAATATTCAAGGTTTTTGTCACCTTGCCCTCCAATCTAATGACAACAACAGTGCAAAAACGCTCTCAGCGGAACAGAACTATTTACATCCAGGTGCGTCAGCCAAGTTTGTTTTCACACCCCTCATGCCTGTGTTTGTTATGTATCGCAGCCAAACTCCTTCCCCTGAGATGGACCAAGTACGGCCTGCTGAGCCTGATTCAAAGGTCTGACCAAAGCCTGAGCTTCATAAGCATGTGGAACATGAGGGGAGTCATTTGAATTCTGCTTGAGAGCTTGCTAATTTGAAAGCTGAGGACTCAATCTCTTTGCAAAGCATGCTCAAGCACTGCTAACCTGGCTTCAGTCCAAACCTCCACCTAAACATGTGTGCACACAGGCAGAGACGTAGACATGCATCAGAGCTGCATGGCTACACTGTAATTAGCCTGATGAGGTTTTGGAGGATCCTCGTAACAGATTTATCATCTCCACCTGCCAAAAGCCAGGGTCCCTGAAAGAAAAGGTTTCACGGGACACTGTTTGGAAGGTGACACTCGCTCAGCAGCCCTGCAACAAGGGGTGAAATATTAATCAAAGTTTTCCATGCAGCTATTAACAGCTGCTGGCCTTGGCCTCTGTGTGGGGCTGTGTATATGTGTGTGTGTTTATTGTGTGGCAATGAGCAGCAAGTTAGTCCACAGAGAGATGAGTGTGACGTGTCTGAGTTTGTCTTGTAAAAATGCAGCTGTCCAGGACATGACAGCTACAGCGTTAGAGGGGCCATTACGGGGTGTAGAACATTTCCTGGGAAATGGCTTGAAAAATGACAATGCAGCCTGTGCAATATTAATTGCTACACAGTCACCATAAATAAGTCAAAAAGCTTTAAGAGAGGAACAAAGTAGAGCAGCGCTGGTTATCCATTGATCATAAAACAAGAGAACAACATTAAATCTTATGCATCAATTATTTTTATTATGTTCTTTTCTTAGTAATTAGATTTTAGATAGAATTTTATGTTCGTGCTGCGCCATTATATTTCACTCGCCTCGCCGTGGGTTATTGTTTTATTATGAAAACTGGTGGCTGTTTAAGGATTTTAGTAACATATTGACAGCAGCTCTGTGAATCAGTCCTTTTGTCCTCTGTGACCTTTGTGTCTCTCACTTGTTAAATGTAGGATATTTGTACTTCAAAGGGCCAGCTTTGGTTTGCAAATGAAATCTTACATGTGCTCCGGACTCCCATTTAGTTGCAAATTAACAGTTCATTGTTGGGAAGCTGTTGGCACATGTTTGGGAAACCGTTTTCACGTAATGAATAGCTTACACATGTCATCGGTTTATACGGCAGGGAGGGGGAAAGAAAACCATTTAGTCCTCACATTAGCAATGCTTCTTTGGTGTTTGCATATAACAGGAGTCAGTGTTTTTGTCTTTCTCCTATATTGCCTATCAAGTCTTAAGTTCAACCAACCTATTATTATATTATATCTATTATAGTCTCATGATTACATTATATTCTATAAGAGGGAAAACCCAAACTTTCCCATGACGTTACCATATAAAAGACTGGCATGATTATGATAATTATTTAATTATACACCAAATAAAGATATGTAAGATCAGAGCAGACATGCTAGATATTTATTTTTTAATATAGCCCATTTTTTTATTTCTTAATTCCTGCACATAAAATAGCAGAGTATAGAGGTAAACACTGCAGCGCTGAAGCAGGTTGTTCTACAGTTATTGTTTGCACATCTTGTTTCTTAGCAAGCTTTTTTGTCTGATTTAGTAACGGGCATATGTTGTTTATTAGGAAATTAATTCTCTCCCCCACCGCCAACCCCCCAGTAAATCAGGCATGTAAACCAAAAACCTGAACACAGTGACTAATTAGAATCAAAAGGGCTGGAATCCATAATGGGCCTCCTTCACTCAAAACACTACTCTATAATTGGCCATAAATAAACCCTTGCTGTTTTTGTGTGAGCTGTAAACAGCTGAATGCTTCAATTAAGCAGAAATACACCCGCGCCATGTTAAATGCAGGGTGCTTGGGAGCTGCTGACATATGGATATGATCTGTGCTCTCCCCCCCTGCTCCAATTCAGGCCTTTTTCTGTAGAGTGCGTGAGAAGCACAGATAATTTCTTTTTGGCGGTGTAATATTATAGTGACTCATAAATAGATGGTTACCCTTTCGGTACTAAAAGTTTTCATTAAAGAGGCCTGAGTTTTGTTATTGACACCACGGGTTGCCTATGCAGGGAAACACAGTAAAATTTATCAGTGCGCTTTTCCTCACCTAATAAATCATCTAAACAGGGCAGACCATATGGCAGATAAGACCTTGGAAATGTGGCTTCGGCATGCGAAGAGTCAAGTTGCTTGAAATCAGGAACGATCACAGACTGCTCTCTCCCTTTCCCCCTCTCTCTTCCTCTCTCACAGAATATCTCCCAGTTATTTTACACGCCATTTTCTTGTTCACCTTATCACCTCTTTGTCACTTGTTTTTTTCACTTTCCCCCAAGAAGAAAGAGAGAAGCAATTCCTGCGTGTAAAGGATTGGGAGTAGATAACTCTCTCTCTCCTCCTCCTCCCCTCTGTTTTCTGCCTCTCTCACTCTCACTTCCACCTCCCCCTCCTCCTCCTCCGCTTCCCCTCCACCTCCTTCTCCTCTCCCCCCCACGCCCCCTCCTCTGCCGAGAGGGTCCTGGGAGGTGCACTGACTGATGGGAGAGGATGATATATGTAGCGTCTGTGTCCCGGCTCTCCTCTGGCCCTTTGTCATTAATCATAGCCATTAGCTTTTCTCACTGCAGCCTTGTCTGTGCGCCGCTATGAAAAAGCAGCCCTTTCTCTCATATCCCACACCAAGAGAGCCTGCTAATACTTCTGCCTCACTGTCACACGGCTGCATTTTCTGCACACGACAGACACCTATTGTAATACAGAAAATGAACATTATATCCAAAACCTGTGATTCTTCACCAAGCACGACAGGGAGATATGGGAGGAATTATTGAGTGGCTGTAAGGTAGAATTGATCGTCAATATTGATTTTGCCGATATACTTTCTGCTCCGTTTGCCTTTTGTGGGTATTTCTCCCCCTTTGCAGTGCAGGTTTTTCCGATATAATGACTGTTAAAATACGCATTGACGAAACAATAAAAAAACAACTTGAAATGTGACTACATCTGTTTTGGACTGGTTTGAACTGGACCACAATGGACTTGGCTGCGTGCAAGGCTGTAGAGAGTCTGTTTGGACGGCCTACGTGTGAGTTAATGAGAATAAACAGCTGGCCACTGTGGTGACCATCTAGTGTAATAGAGATGTATGGCCACCGGCTCCTGCACGCCTACTCCTCCAATCCCCAAACTGTGCCTGACAGATATACTAAAGCCTCATCAGTCTAGTCCCAGTCACACCAAACACACACTCTTACCACGCACACATGCTTGTGCATCACATAGGAACATACACACGGGCCTAAACTCACAAGAAAAGCAGACCAAGTGCAGTCACAGTCCACACACACATATACACACAGGCACAGAGCCAGCACTTTCCACATTAGAGACTCAACCCTCTTTTTCTCATTTCCCTAACTGTATCATCCATACTGTACCTAATGAAATGATTGCAAGTAGTTATTGCTGACTTATTATCTAGACACACAGCTTTATCAAAATGCTGCATTGATTTAGTGGACTGTGTCGCCAAGAAAACTCCAGGGATATTTCATTTGCCTGGCTACGCCATAATAATGGGACCCATCCCAGTATGCATTATGCATAGATAGACCATAGATAATTCAAACAGGAGGAACACATGCATTACCTCTGCGCTGTAACCTCCCAGTCTCATACTGTCTATTATATTAGGTTGTGGTGTTGTTTGTTTTGCGCTGCGCCGGGATCCCATTACAGTGAAATGATAAGAACCTACAGTGCAGCCGGCTACATGTACAAATTTGTGTCATAGTTTTCAGCTTTGATAAATCCCAAACACCTTATTCAGCAGGTATTTGTGCTTCCTCTCATTTGACGCTGTTTTGTCCTCGCAAAGAGAGAGCTAGCTCCAGGTGGCTCCGTGCCTCCCCCCAGGGTTTGCGGAGTGAGATAAGCGTTTGTCTTTCCCATTCTAAAGTGGCTCCTGTTAAGCCCCATACCTGGAAGATGACTGATTTTGACAATGCAATTTACATCTCTGTATAAAACAATCTCACACTGCGCCTGCCGATTTACACCGGATTAAACTGTTTGTCTCCGTCACGGGGTAACCACACAATCTATCAGGCCCTCTGTGCCTTTTCCAATACCACATTCCCTCTCTCTTGTCCCTCGAGAGCAGAAAATTGATCCAGAATGCAGAGCGGGGCCTCCCCCTTTAAAATTGCTACAACAGCTTTGCAGGACCTACAATTATTGAAACATGCAGATGTCAGTAATTTCAATAAAACTGATATGGTAGTAATGAAAACATCTGACTGAGGGGGCGACGGCTACAGGATTTATGGCTGCATTAGAGGGAAAAGGCTGAGATGACAGTTTTGCAGCGTGGCTCGGCACTCCCTTGTTTCACACGCATTAAAGGCGCAGATCAATTAGCGTCCGACGCCGTTAGCTTTGCCACAGACAGTCCTTTTACAGCGACATGAAAAATGCATGGGTTCCTCGGAGAGATTTTGGAGCCATTAGCTGTCCTCATCCTCACATGTTTTCATGTAAGTGTGCATTTGCAGTGATGTATGACCGTACAGTAGCCAAAGCTTAAGTCTGTCTTTATAATCACAGAAGAAGCAAGACATTCTTTTTGTCTTGGCAAAGCATTTTACGAGTGTACGTTTTGCTTTTGCAGAACTAAAATAATTTAAGGTCCTCCTTAGAAGTCAAGAGCATTATTTTTTTTAACTATAGAAAGTATATCACCGCCCACCTCTACAACAGTAATTTCCTATGGGGTGGGTAGGAGATATTCTAAGTAAACCTGTTATGACACAGAAATCTATGCTAATTCAAAGCATGTAGCTGTAGTCAACCTGCTCAGATCAAATACCTTTGTCCATCCATTATTGCACTCCTATGATCTCACTGTGTCTGAGTGCAGCCTCTCCATTCCCCTCAGGTGAGTCATTGCAGGGCCTGTCACCCTCTCTGCTCCATACGCCATATGTCTAATTCTAATTAAATGAACATTAAGACCCCCCTTTCTCCTTCTATCCCTTTCTCTTTCTCACCCTCCCTGATGCTATCAGAGCTATGAGAGCTCAAATGTTAAAGTAATGAATGTGTTAGCACTGTGACAGGAGCAAGAAGAGGAGAAGAAGGAGGAGGAGAGGAGTGACTGTGCAGTGCAGCTCGGTTTTCTCCTCAGCGGCCACCGTGGCAGCGACAGGGCTCGGTCACATTCGATTTGCATAACCTTCTAAAAAGCTATCAGAGGGCCTGCAATTGATTGAATTTCACCTCAGAGAAGTGCTAATTAATAACGCTGTGGATCTGACAGGCCTTTATTATGTGCGTGGGACAGGAGATGATGTCTGTATTAGCAGGGTCTCTGGAAGCTGTGGAGGAGAATATAGAATGATGAATTAATGGAACTATGTCCTGGCTCTATCATCATATCATTAGAAGACCATTGATGGTTTCACACTACAGGTAGAAATCTATAACAGTGTAATGGTGCAGTAATATTTAGGCAGCAGCTTATATTATCTGCACTATATCATGTGTGCAGTATGTGGTTCATATTCTCCACAGAGCACTCAAGTGCAAGTGAATTTTTTTTTAATCGTGGACTAAACGGAGATCTTTTAACAATTTTCTGCTCCACAAACATTGATGCAAACTGTGACCTTTATTTTTAACACACATAATATGTATGTATCTGTTAGGGGTGTGAAATAAAAGTGAATGGCTTTTGGGGATTCAGGGTTTCGGACAACCCAGCTGGACAACTGGTTACCCACATCACAAATAACAGCAGTGTGAATTGTTGAGAAAACATGGCAAAGAAGATTAGAATCAAATGTCAATTAAACCCTTTTTCAACCAAAGCAGTTCCAGGCACAAGGCAAATGAAAACGTGTATCTTTCTTTTTATTTGATTAGTTTAAATGCAATGCGACTGATACAGGTTAGCTATCGCTGGCTAATGTTAGCAAGCTAGCATTAGCTTACAACAAAGCTCAACATTAACATCTTACATTCAGTGTTAACAGGAATGTAATCGGCGTCCATAGCGAGCAAGACAAGCAGCACAAATGTGTTGTACCAGTCGTGTTTGGATGCCAGTGTAGGCTCGCAAAGTCAGGAGCAACATTTGTAAAGGGCCGATGTAGTTGGCTGCTGCTGTTATTATACTTGCTGAGAGCGGAGACGTATACAGATGTATACAGTGACGTAATGACGTGGAAAAGAAAACGGGTTAGGAGAACCTGCTCCGAACTGTTCTTGGAATTGCTAGGAAAAGAGGCTATTAGAGTTTAAGTCGTGGTTTTAATGGGGCTGACTTTTTTAGAAATGCCCATGATCAACACAGTTATCACAAGATTGGCAATAAAATTTGGTAGGCTCACCACAACCAATATCCCTGTTCTCCCCAGTCTGCATGTCCCTCTTTGTATCACCACCCTAGCCTTGTGATGGAAGAGACCACAACGTCATGGTGCTGTCATCTCTGGCCTGCAAATCCACAAATAAGAGTATCTCTGTTCATGAAATTGTAATATTGCACAGTAATTGGTAATGCCCATTTTGGCAGAGGAGTGTCCCATAGTTGAAAAGATTTATTTTTCCGATTCTTGTTCTGGTTTTTGCTCCGTTTCACACAGTGACGTCCTCATGGAAAAGCTCTCACTGGGATCTGCCAAGGGCTCATTCTGGCCAGAACTCTCCCCTCAGCCCGGACGATACCACTGCAAAATCACTCTTCCACGCCATCACAAACTGCCCGAGCGGTATGCTGTGTTGTTGCCAACAACAATTACCCCGGTAGAAACAACTTAACTATGTGTAAATGACCACTGCTGCTTGGTGAATATCATATTTCCTGAATAACTTATTAGATTAAGAAGCTGCAGCGTGAAGAGATTGGAAACGACAGATAAAGAAATCAAGCCCAGATTGCGCCGTATATGTGACCAGGAGTTGTTTCATAACATCACTTGACTAATAAGATGAATTCCTTTTGTTTATAACCATGAACTCTATTGCAATAAAAACAGGTCTTTATTGTCGAGCCTAAGAGTGGTTTTCTGTTATGAATTACAGTTCAGTGGTGAAACGGATACAATAATGTAAACATCTCCCTTTTTATGTCTTTTATTAAGGCACTATATAAGCACACATATATTAGATGCAGTGGCACTGTGTGAAAGAAAGATTAGAGTATTCTTCAGATAAAGAACCCCATTATGTTGGTTTACTACTTATTCAAGGTCATACTGTATACTAGTAGCGCAGTGATGCTTTCATGGTGTTCAATGCTTATTGCTCTAAATTAGCTCTCCTAAATCATCGCCGGCTTTCAGATAGGACGCCTAAGAGTCCTGCATGTGTTAATGTTGTATACACCCCAGTATTCTACTTGAAGCAGAAATGCTCTTCATCATTCCGTGAAACGGGGAAATGCCCGTGGGTAATGAGACTGACTGCAATTGAGAATAACTTATGGAGCTAATATTCTATATCTGCACATAACCAGGGCTCTACAGGACGTCATAAACATACACTTGGGTGTGTTTTCCAAACATCATTCTGCCGTGCATATTATTTCCCTGTCTGTCTTCATGGTGGTGGTGTAATTGTTGGGGCGACTTGATGAATTGCATTTGATATGTCAGAGCAGATCCTCTGAGGATTTCCTTTCTACGGGGCAGTGTAAGCCATTTTCCATGGTTTGTCTGTGTGCAACATGCATTAATGCAGTCCTCTGATCTGGATCCAGGTTGTTAAGCTATCACATGAAATGAGGAGTTAAGACAGCAGTGCAAGGGAGCGTGTTGTCTCCTTGTAAAGGCTCTGGTATCATATCGGGTTTAAATCCTTGCTCAGGACCTCCCAGAGAGTCATTTGTTTAAATGAGCATTAGTCATTATTCTTTAAGCCCTTATTGGAGCTCATGGATCTCACAACAAATAGGTGGCCTGTGACAGAAATAAGGTGTAAGCATTCAATATCCCACCCCCGCTTTCCTCCCTCCCTCTTTGCTCTACCTTTTTCTCTCTGTGTAACACAAAGACATGCATAATGTGGACTGCAATCTGATAAGTGTTCCTGCATGGTAGCCCTCCCCTGCTCTATACATCACAACAGTTAGAGAAAGTGTGTATATATGTGTGTGTGTGAGAGAGAGTGAGCAGATCAGAGCAGGGGGAGCTGTGGTTGGGATTGAACTGGGCTGTCTGAAGTTGATTAATCGGCCTGTGAGGGTGAGAGACTCCCGGGCCAGGCAGTAGGGTCCATCCCCGTGGCATGTGATGCTGATTGGCTTTGTCCTGTGCGTCTGCGCTGGAGGAGCGGACATTAAGATTAAGTGATGCTGTCGTGTCGGGGAGCACTGCACTGCATCATTCTGGGAAGAGACAGCTGTGCTGCTTAATCCTTCATCACCAGGGGAGAGCTGCCAGGGCCCAGATATACAGCCAAAGATAACCCTCCATAACTTCTGCTAAAGATCAGGAAACTTTGAATTCGCATCCATCTGCTTGGCTCTGTTCAGCTCAACCCCCCTCTGTCTGAGTGCTCGAAATGAGCAGTCACTAAGAACGCTAAATAAAAGGGAGGAGGAGGAGGAGGAGAAAGTGAAGGATGGCTGAAGGGAGTAATCTAAGACCAGTAGTGTGCATGAGCTGTGTATGGATAACCTCTGGCACCAAGGACTGCCTTTTGTCTTCATGAGTGATAGAGCCATAATGCAGATGAATTGTGGATACACTAACCATGTTTTTATGCCTAATCAGTCATGGAAAATATGTTGGATTACACAACACATTTTCAAAGCATCAGATGTTGTCTACTTCAGCACAGCTCTAATCTGAATAGAACTTTTTAATTTATCATTGTGATGTTAGGGCGTATGCATCCATTTCTTACTATCTGTTAACATGTCCATGATCTATGTAGGTTTTTCTGTCTTTCTGACTGAGAGTCAGGATCTCTGACTTGTACAACAACTGCAGCTATGTGTTGTGACACTGCTGTTCAAGCCTGTCACTGCAGTTTTCCTATAAAGCGAAAGCCCAGTCAGTGAGCTCCAGATGCCCTTTCCTTTAAGTCACCGGTCAAATATATCTTGACTAGCCTTCTTTGCAAAATCCTACAAACTTCCTGTTTATATCCGTGTTAAAGTATTTTTTCTGAAAGTAAACAACAGCTAATTTTCTTTCGTTTATTTTCTAAATCTAAATTAATTAAAACCTCGGCAAATACCGTTCTAAAAGAAGGTAAGCCTGCATGTCACTCCTCAAACCCATGCGAGCTACTTTTGTTAAAATGGATTGTATTTACTCTAGGTTTGCCGGAGAGAAAAGCAAGCTGGTGTGTTGTGAGAGCAGATAAATCCTGGGTGGAGGCCGAGTGGCTGACTGATTCCTCCTGTATGCAGCGATGGGTGGCGTCAGCAGGTTTCACACTGCTGGCCTTTGCATGTTTGCAGCTGGCTTGATGCAGCTGTCAGCCCGTGATTGATGAGTATCATCATTTAAAGTGTAAAAGAAAACGTCTCTGTGAAGGGAGACATGATGAACTGCCGCCTGCTGGCGCTCTCAGAGACACGCTCGGCGCTTCCTCCTCCCCTCTCCCTTTTCCCCTCTCCCTCTCCTCGTTTCTACTTCACTGCTCCCCTGTCCATCCCTCTATCCTTCTCTCCCTTTATGCTTCTTTTCCTTTACCTGCTTTTCTTCTTTACTATTTCTCGGAGTCGGAGCGCCTCCCTTGCCTTCTCGTCTTCTTCTCGGTTCCTCCCACTTTTCTCCCCTTGCACTCTCTTCCTGTCCCTCTACTGCCCCCACGATTTCCACTTCTGTCCTCCCTCTTTTATTCAGGTTTATTTAACTCACTTTTGTTGTGTCACTCTTCTGTCTGTATGATTCTTTCTCTCCTTCCCTCTCCGGCACTCCTCCACCTTTCTTGCCCTCTATGCTGTATGTCTATTTGCTTAGCATAGAGACAAGGGAGTCCTCAGAAGCAGCCACCGCTCGACTTGGAATGCTTCTCAGATCATATAAAACGTCAAAATTCATATGGACCCTGGAAGGCGATATATTTAGTCCCCGCCTGCTGCATACCTCCACAGCAACTATGACAGTGACATATTAGTTATGCTGTCTTTTGCAATGTGATATCTTTAAATTTGCCACCTTGTTAAGTTTTGATTAATGCGATTCCATTTCAGCAAAGTAATTGGCTTGGCCCTGTTGTGAGCGATACACAGGCGCCGCGCCGGAACAAACGCTGCAACATGGTAATGAGGCAATGAGTTTGTTCTATGGATGTTGGCAAGTGACAGTTATTAATGATTGTTATGATAAACAGACGAGTGCAGATCGGGGGGATGAGTCGGGCCAGACTGACAGTTTAAAAATAACGCGCACTGGAAAGTACTAACGAAGTAATACAGTGTTAGGAAAACAATCATGCAGGTTGTCAAAGGAAGAGGTGTAATTACAGAGCTACACTGGCCTGCCTGGGAGGAGCTGGCTTCTAATAGAGCCAGAGGAATATGCACTGACAGAGGAGAGCCGAATGATATACAACTTTAATTGGATCATCTTTTTACCCCCCTTTCTTTTCTCAGAATACAAAGGAGGTCTGTGCTCACAGCTGTGTTATGATAGGTTTGGTCTCCTGTGAAGACTAGTGACCCTGTGTAAATGGCTGTATAGTACAGGGAACCGCTGTGTTTGTGTGATCTGAACATGGATTGTATTACTGTTGCCATCCTCGTCTCTGCTCAGTATCAAAGCCGGGAAAATGTGTATACAGTATGTTTAAATGGTGTGAAGTGATGTAAACCCAGACCCATTTTACCCCAACTTTTTATTTCCATAGTATATACGGAACAAAATTACCTTGTCTCTTGTTTTGTAAATTCACAAGCGGCGTACTCCATTACTGTCATTCCTTACATTTAACTTCTCAGAATGTATTATGATAGTCAGTGTAAATAATTAATAAATGCCATATGTCTTACAGCTCGGAATCCCGTAACTGCATTTCTGCCTCTTCTTATTTGCTTTGGCCGATCTATTTCTCTTTATGCATCGAGGGCATGTTAAATTTGTCCGTCTTCCGTCGTCATGCCTGAACTTTTGGTGACATTTAACCCGTACCAGCGCATGGCTGTCATGAAATGCTCGGTTTTGGAATGTGACGATCAGATGACTTTGCCGACCTTTGCGTGAACCTTGTCTGGTGTTGATTTAGTGAGGCACAGAGATCAAAGCGATCCCTCTCGGCTTTTGTCAGTGGGCTGTGGGTGGATAGGCCTCGAGTGTGAACAAAACCAATCCTACACAATGCTGGTGAACTAACAGCATGCTCACTGTACAGAGGTCACCAGGCAAATCAACACCATATTGGATTTTTACCATCTTAATGATAGTTTTTTAATATTTTTGTGCAAAAAAAATGGAGTCATTTCCCAGGCAGAGCCCCTTCTGCGTCTTTTACTTGACTTTCATTGTTATGTTAAACTGTGGAAATTTATCTTTCCTTAATTACCTTGATGACGCCAGCAAGCAAGTTGGCCAAAGACGGCATTAATCTCTAATTGTGGACACTACTGCTTTCCTTTTAAGGTTGATTATCTATGGAAATGGCTTGGAATGGCCTCATGAATCAAATTATTAATTCAATGTCAGCGCAACCCTAAATATAGGGCCGTTATCTCGGAGTTGCACTCTACTGTCTGCACTACGGTGAAATAGTTAAGTGTTGGATGGAGTTTTTATGGTGTTGTCAACAATAGAGGGAGATAAAACCCCTTACCAAACAAGTCAATATTTCATTTTCCCCTCTCTCATTCATATCTGGGACTGGCTGTGGAAATTGATTGTGGTTATGGTCAGAGAGCAGTGGTGATTCAGTGCAATTTTCAAATAAACTGAAAAAGAATTGTCATTCTGTAATGGTTTTAGTTGGCAGTAAGTGGCCTGGTTGGAATTTCAGGGCCTTACACTATCCATTATCCAAGTTTTCCAACACCCTGTCATTGTTGACAGGTGGATTATAATTTTTCTATAGCAGAACAATTGAAATGACAGCGGTTTAACAAACTTGGATGGGACAAAGGAGACACAGGGTTCCAACAGGAAATGTGTTGCCAACATTTGTGTGCACTCTGTGTTAGGAAGTGAAAAGTTCTGCTTTCTATCTTAGTCAGGAATAAGAGTTTTCCAGATTGTCCAAATATGCACTAAACAGGACTGCTCTTGATGAACGAGTGGTTAAAACAGTTTCTACATGAATGAAACCCCTCCTAATCGTACTGGAAACCCACAAGAATCTGACCTAGAAAGTATGATAACAAAAAAACTCCAAACACAAAATACACTGTTTTTGTTGTTCCAGATTTTAAACATGTAATTATTCAAGCAGTTTGATCTTCCCTGCACTCTTTATATTATAAACGGCTTTAGCTCCAAATCAGTGTCGTATTGGCCTGGATCCCATTTCCATGCTGCTTGTTTCTTGGCGCTGTCATCCAGATTCTCTTCACGGTTCCATTCTTTTTCTTTTTGAAGGCTGTGATTCCTGGCCATATGGAGCCCATCCCTTTGTCTTCTGCGGTGCTATCACATCGCAGGGCCTCTGGTAGAGGCTGGGTTAGCGTGTGGAGCTGCTTGGTGACTGTCAACCCTGGTAGTCTTCTGTTTGTTGACATGTGAAGCCGGGCAGCATACTGTAGGCCTGATGTTGGAACTCACTTACAATTAACTTGAGGAGACGCTGACACGGGGCCTTCTGTCTCGACAAGCATCGGGAGGAGACGGCTGCGTGTTATCCCATAGAGCATAAATCAGTTATTACTGCGCAGATTTAAGGGGACATTATATGGATGTTGACCTAACTCTACAAGAATGCATCAACTTAGAAAGTGTTTTTTAGCAGAATACAGATGAGTAACAGGAAGCGAAGGACAGAGGCGGTGTATTAGCAGTGTGGAAAATGCTAGTGTCTTTCCCAGCTGCACATGTTTCAACACTTCCCTCCACACGGCTCTCCTTCTCCTCAGTGTCCCCCGCTTCCCCACACTCTCCTCTAACTTCTCAACAACTACAGCCCCCAAGCCCCTGTGCCTTCATAATGAGTTTAGTCAGAGTGATTATAGCTGTACTATTCTACTGTCAGTGATTATTAGACAAGAGCTAAAGCTGAAGACCTTTGTCAGCTATTATTTTAATAGCGCTATTAGTATGAGTCCTTGGTGACCATCACATTCATCAGTCATCATAAAACTAATTGTGTAGTGCACATAGATAGTGTTACTATTACCAATGCAGTGTATTTTTGTTGAACATCGTGATCTTTGTAATTTTTCAGTTTGTCATCTGCAAGTAAGTAACATCTTGCCTGAATGTTTCTTGTGTGCAGCCTTTCCACTGCATAAATCAACTTGATTAGCTTTTTTCATGCTTCTGTGCTGGTGACAGCCGTGGCCGGAGGCATTGTGTCTTCGGGTTGTGGGTCCGTACGTCCGTCCTATCCCCATGAATGCAAAATCTCAGTAGTACCTTGAGGGAATTTCTTCAAATTTGTCCATTTGGAGGATGAGCTGTTTAAAATCTGATGGTCAGAGGTCAAGATCACTGTGACCTTATGTCCGTCACATTCTTGTGAAGGCTACATTTCAGGAATGCCTGCAGAAGGCTTGGGAGATGTGTTAAAATGTTCTATTAGGCCACCGTCAACCCTGCAACTAGCAGTTGCAGATATATTCATGTCCGTTTGTGTCCTGAGTCCAACACCCCCGCTCTATCAACTGGGAGTTGTGTTTGAGAGGAAAGTTTGTGTGTTCCACAAGCTCTCTTAGCTTTTCAAAGCTAATATATAAACAAAGTTAACTTACAAAATGTCAAGCATGCTACCATACACATATTATAGACACTTGCCAACATTCAGCACCATAACTCAGGAACAGGAGGGGAGATTTTGACCATATTTAACATCTGGTTAGATCCCGAATTGGTGAAACTAATGTCGGGTGTTCACTTTGAAACTTTGAGTATTTTATAGATCTTCTGTGCTGTCAGGTTGAAGATATGTGTAAAGAATTTGTATCTCTGAAACTTGTTCCAGTCAGTTCTTCTTGTGGTTTGCTGATATTGAGCTTCGGGTGATAGTTGTTGCACCATGTGTTGAAGCTCAATCAGTCTCTCTTTGTAAAAGCAGTTTTTAAATAAAGACAGCATGTTCCTTGCAAGGTTTTATACCTCCGTCACTAATACTAGAAGGTGAAGTCAAAACACTGCAGACCACTGACCACTGGTCAGAGAGAGTTGTCACCAGCGTGAAAAGGACAATTTCTATTTAAAAGTTACCTTTTATAGCATCTGCTGTGTTTTATTTACTAGACCGAGATAAAAAAAAAATAGTAGCCTACAAAATGACAGCACACACTATGCTGTACAGTTGATGAAGTGCAGATATTTCTGTTTGGTTGCTGATGAAAGGATTCAGCGAGTGTTGCGTTGAAGGTGATATCATGCCAGTTTCACACAGCATTGCCAGAGCAATCAGCCGAAAATCCCACCTAGTACATGCAGTGGAAAAAGAAACAGAGAAAAGGGACCAAAACTAAGCCGAGTGGAGCGGAGCTGAACCGTGCAGTGGAAATGAGGCATTAGTGAACCAAACCTACGATCCCACACAATCATGCAATTGTCTGCCTGACAAACCTTCAGTGTCCTGCTAGACGGGGACTAACAAATCAGAGACTCGAGACAGCAGAATGAGCAGAAGTTAGCTTTGCTTACTGGAGTGAAGTGACACCTGTCTCCCACGCTGCCCTAACTCATGTGTAATGTGAAGTTAATCCTTGTGTAGAAGCCTGTCACATGACAGAGGAGACCACAGGGTGAGAGAGGACTGACTAAATACTCTCAGGAGTTTGATGCAATAATGAAGTTAGTTATTAAAAGACAGGGCTGTAATTAGAGATTAAAAATACTGGGATCTTTTTTGGTTGAGCTGTCACTACATCTTATCATCCGTCAAGATATTTGGATAATAATTACGGCTGCTTTGCTGTGGCATAAGTGCAACCTGATGCGTTGCCCATGAGTACATGCTATATGATACATGAAGGTAATATGAGTATAGGCTGCTTACAGGATGTGCTGATGTGTTCTATGTAGGAGAAGACGGCGGTGAGAACATATTGATTGATTTTTTTTTCTGGCAATGGGTCATCTTAGGTGGGCTCATCTTTATTTTCAAATGGAACTGCTAAAACCATATAATGTATCAGCTGCAACTGATTTTTTTTCTTTCAACATTCATGTGTGTAAAAAATGTTTCCAATATGATTTAATGGATAAAAATACTAAATATTATTCTCTCTTTTTCATACCTGTTTTGCTGGATCCTGTACAACGCTGATTGGGCCAATTTCTTCAATAAAGGTAAGCGAACCTCTATTTACCTTAATTAAATCAAGCCTAGCATGACATTTCAAAATCATGTTACATGGTCAGTAATATATATTGCTCTACACGCAGAAATATTATTCGAAAACTCAGCCATCTGGTTGCCTTGTTTACCGTGCACGGCGTCAGTGTGTGCGTATTAATCATGCTTACACAAGTGTCTTAATTACTCCCAATGTAGCTGCTCCCTCTAAAACCCAGGAGATGACCTTTCTCTCTCTGTTCCTTTGCGCCATTAATCATCCATAATCAACACCTTCAGAGTCAAGGAGAGGGCCACTCAGAGCTGCCCAACACTGCCCACAGACCTCCGACACACGCACCCTCAGATCTTTATTAATGGCCCACACATGGACTAGACACAAACATAATTACACACATAAACACTAACTTTAACACTGCCATTTAAATGTCTAATTTGCCCATAGGAAATTTGTCATGACGATCTACCCGATGATGTATTCTTTCTCTTGAAGGTCACTTTTCCATTAATATTCAGGAGTCAATTGTCTGTCATTTTGATGTTCTCTCATATCCAGCATGAAACTGGAGGAGCATGCCCACAGGCCTAACAAATGGTATTTCACTTATAAATGCGATACTCTGACATTCATGGCAGACACTGATTCATAGCCGTCACATGGCTGATATGTCTAAGTGCCTGGGACGCACAAGGAAGTGAAAAACTACGGTGTGCAGGGCTTTTAACATTTCAGATCTTGTTTAGCCCTGCCAATGGCAGATTGACAAGTGGAGTTTCTGCTGTAGCAGGTAACTGACATGCCTGGCTTCTCCCCCTTGCTGACTGAAAGCTTAATATATCATTTGTCAGTCAAGGATGGGCTTTCATTCAATCATGGCTTGGCATCCACTCAAATGCCAGCTGGGGCTTCGATTTCATGCAAAAGAGAAGTTGAATACACACTTAGCAGGTGTGTACTGGCTGTAGCGATGTGTTGATTTCTGAAACGCTGTTATTCATTAGAATTCATTCAAATAGCCTGTCGATTAACTCTCCAGCTTTGATACTCGCTGTTAGCACAACTAGTCAGTGGTGATCTTTTTCAAATAAGAGGAGTTAAGATATTTCTGTAACATTGGATCATCTTGCATCACTTACATGCAAAAGGACAAAACACCACTTCAAAGTTCCATAATAGTTTTATGACTACCCACAAATTGCTGTCATAAATTTTTCATTCTTTTTAATTTACTGTCATAAATCATGGCTGCTGTGGGCTCTCTGCAAATGGGATTGCTCCATAGTTTTGGCATGCGGCAATCTGGCTTTGGATCTCTGAAAAACAGACAGCACACGGAAGGTAGTGCATTAATTTAGGCCCATAAATTATGCACTTACTTTTGTAATGTCAAACCATAAATAATGTTGATGCATTAGGAACTGCAACACATCACCCATAGAAATTATGCATTTGAGATGAATGGGGATGCTGTGATGGATAATGTATCTCAACCAATGTGATCTATTTAAGTTTGTTCCCCAGAGGAAATGGTTGTGCAGAATTAAGGATACAAGTTCTAGGAGGGCTGTTTGATATTCATGAAGTTCCTCGCCTTACTTAGGTCAGCTGTAGTCTTTGTTGTTTATGTTAACATTGTGTAACATACACCTGTCACATCTCCACTCCTTTAAATCTACTTCCTCTGCTTTTGTTGTCCTTTAAAGGATGTTACTAATGTGGAATACACAATCCATCAGAAGAGCAAAACAGAAAACAGCTCCTTTTATTATCCTACAACGTGTGCAGTAACAGAAACTACAGCTCTATCCCTCTGATGAGCGTGTACAGTTCTACTGTAGCTTGGCCAACAGAAATGTTGCCTCTGGTTTTTCCAACCTACTCCCCAGAGTACCAGATGGATGATTAAGTATGGGACTTTACTAAGGCTTGTGCAAATGCTTAGTACACTGAACTCCCGAATATTGTGTATTATCTGCCATTAGGCGGGGATAATATTAGCCATTCTCCCTGTAATGGCTTAGGAGAAGAATAATTGGATGTGCTCATGGGCTCTGGTTCAGTGGAGTCGTGCGTGAATGGGAATGCATCAACACTCGTCTGGTTTTAATGTTACACCACTGTGTTCCTCTTCAAACCGAGCCTCGCAGGAGTGTTTGCCGTAGCAGTCCAGCTCTGTGCTTTTATGATCTTCTGGATGTATTAATTATCTGCAGAGAAGCTTGTTTGGACAGCTCGTTCATTTTTGCTTGATTGTATTGACGGGCCTTTCTTAAGCAGTCAAGATAAATGCCATGATCAATACCGCGGCATTGGCTCGCATTATCACGATAATCTTCGTGTGTGAAAATGACAAGACGGACTAAAGGAGGGCAGGATCATACTGACTTTGTGTGTTGTGAAATGTCCATTTGAAGGTCTAATTAACCACAGTCTATAATTATTTTTAACCCTAAATTCAAGTGAATAGCTTTCTTTTTTCTTAATATATGCACTCAGTCTGCTTCCCAAGGTTTTTTGGAAGTGGGAAGTAGGTAAAAATAAATACATCGTAAAAACTGCTTTGTTGCCTTATGAGATTATAATATATCGCTTGGTAATAATGACCTCTTTTCATCCAAGTAGTTTTAGAGCATGACCAATTTGTGATTTTTTTTTGGACTATTGCTGATTTTAGAGGAGAAAATTGAACTTTCGGAAATGCCGTCCAATAATAAAAAAAAGATGTGGATTGTGCACCAACTGACTTTTATTAAAGAATATATAACATTATTATACATCATACATATATTGTAATACATTGGCAGCCATTACTAGACATGAAAACTGAGAAGTTAAAGAATAAAAACGATAAAATAAATAGCTACAATAAAAGCAAATACCATTTCTAAATCAGCCCAAGCAACATTTTGTTCATTATGTGTTGTTGAAAGAAATGCTTCATGTTGGACAAAATATGCTGATACCAGTAGATACAAATATGTCTGTGTTTGGCCAGAATCATCTGACCAATATGTCAGCCAAATAAAAAAAAATTATAGCTTTAAACTTTTGACTGCAGCTTTCCAAGTTAAACTGGTGATCAATGGCTGTTTGAAGCCCAGCAAGCACACAATGATGTTTTAGTGGATTGCTATTAAAGTGTGATCCCCCTGATTTGTTTCGTGGAGCCTGTATAACACAAACAGAATAGTGTTGTGTGTTTGGTCATCTCAAGGCACTGCCTAAGCCATGAAATGACGGTACTGCAATAAATGTTGTGTCATTGAATTTGATACTAGACAGTGGCATATTCATCAGACAAAGCCCCTACTTCTGCTTGGCTTGCATAAATCATCTTGATGTTCACATGGTGGCTTTGTGTACACTTTAAGTAGAGGGAGATGCCACATCAGCTGCACAGTCAAAGTTATGGACCATAGCAAAGTAATTAAACAGTGCACCATGGGCAAAATGCTGCGGAAAAATAATCAGAACATCAGACGTTCTCCGTGAATTGCTCATTTATTCCTCCCTTTTTTTGATGTCTGATGCTTCGACACTGACCTCACTGTTTGAGATCTTAGAACTCTGGTGGCACAGAGAGAAGGCTGTGTTTTTTTTTTCTCCTTTCAGACAAGAGACAACACCCAGTTTTCAGCAAGTATTTCTAGTTGACCCCATTTTCCTCCCCGGGATAATAAGCTCTGACACTGACAGTAAATATCTCTCTGGGTTTCATTACCCTCTGTTTGCCATCATAAATCCTTCCAAAGGAGAAACATTCCCCAAACTAGCCATGCAGGTACATTTGTGTGTGTTTGTGTGTGCATGTAGAAGAATGTGTGAGCTCTGGTCGTCTGTGCTAGCCCCCCTGTGTGGTGCCAGTGAAGGCCTGAAGGGCTCAGAGTCTTTGGATATACACGCCTCAATAAACTCTATATCTTAGAATTAGGTCTATGTTTGGTCCAGAAGCACCTGCAGTGGACAGATGCCCAGTTTTTAAGATATGAAGTGTTGGACAAGTATCTTGGAATAGTATATCACGGAGACTTTATAGCTGCTGTGAAAGGCGGTTTATTGTAGTGGGCACTGTAAGAGTACAGTATATCCATGTTTTCAACCCTTTGCTGCCCTTGCCACAAAGTCAACAGACTGCAGGGCTGTAGTCAGCGTCCCTGCCCCCTTGATTTAAGACTGCACTTACCAGAACCCGGCGAGGCTGTTGGTCCTCTCTTTCTCTGAGAGCTGTCACTCTTGTGTGTAATTTGCCCTGCTGAAGGAAAAAAAAAAGAGCCCAACTCAAACCGTGAATAATGAGTGGTTGTTAGCTTTTGAGACAGAACAAGCAAAGCGAAACACAAAACACTCCAGCAAAAGAACTGTAATTACCCACAAGCCTGTGAGTGCACTCTTAGAGGGATTGTTATTGTGTGTGAATGACCTTTCATGTCTTTGGCATGCTGCTCTGTGGCTCTGAGTCGGACTGTTGCAGTTCCATGCAATCTGGTAGCATGTAGCAGTAGGAAATATATGTCATTTATGGATGCTTTAAAGACATGGCTTTTGAAAATAGCTTTTTCATACAGTAATGGATTTCCTGCAGTCTGAATGCTTCAAGATTGATCTTACTTTTAAATCTGTCTCCGAGAAGCAGACAGAAACAGTGACTTAATCAATTTAATACTTCCTCTGACTTTTTCTCGTGACTGAAATAAAAACCATCTTGTAATTTACATTTCAACACCCCAAATCTTAGTTTAACATTAGCTCCATTTAATGATATCCACCCTCAGAGACCACCCGCAGGAAGATGGATTACTGGAAGATGTCTGTGTCACAAACACCCAGCCCTCCCTCAGCCCGTCCACATCTTCAAAAGTCCCGCTCAGACAACAACAAATGGACAGATTACACAGTGACTAAGGGATGACAGATAACGCAGAGCAAGCAGAACTTGCTGTGCGGGAACCTCCTGTTCCAAGCCTCACTTGCCACAGACTGACTTTTTTAAGATTTATTCCATCAGTCAAGTAATTAACATGATTTATGGTGCTGGGATGACTGTTAGTGAGACAACAAAGGGGTCGGGCGGTTCCTCCCCCAAGGAGATGCTATCAGGTGTTTTCTGCTGTGCTTGCAATGCAGTCAGCATGCAGCTGTAAATCCAGCCATTCTGCATTGTAGAGAGATGACCCCCTCCTCCCTCTTCTTTTCTTCCCTCTTGTTCTCTCCCCCTTCCTACTCACTCCAGGAGGTCACAAGTTCACAGCTCGGCCTTAACTGTTAAAACCTGGGGGCTGAACTCCTGACCTCACCTAGTGTAAAAGGGAGCACAGTGAATAGTGTTTATAAGGGGAGCCATTCTGAGAGGCCAGAGGGGCTTAGGAGAGGGTAGGGTGATGCAGTGGCTGGGGCAAGGCCTGCTTTACCCCAGACACAGAGGCCTTTAGTAGAAGTGCAGCTAGTAAAGACTGCCCCTTAAGGTCAGGGAGGGGTACAGCACTAGCTGGGATCTGATTTACTTTAGTTTGACGGCTCTATTAGCACTCTGTCTTCTGAATAACACACCTCAAACTATCTGGACGACAAGATCACTCCCTGAAAAATTGGTGGAATGTTGTAGTGTCCCCATACGGGGTTAAACATTCAGGTTCCTCCATCATTACCTGAGAAAGCTTTGAGCCAGACTTTAAATCTAAAGGCTTCCAGTAAGATGCCTTGATGGCAGTATAGATATTGCATTGATGCATTAGCATAGTAACTGTCTGTCAACAAACATTCATTTGCAATCTTCCCTTATTCATCTGTCAAGTAAAATCTGTAGAACACTCATACCTGCTTTCACAAGACTGGCACTTCCCCACGTTGTTGTCGCTCGCAGGCAAAAACAAATCCATAAGAAGTGCTTGGCTTAGCCCTGTTTACACACACTCTACTTTTCCTGTAACCTCTATAAAAACAAAACACGCTTTCTCTAGGCTGCCTGTTTCCCCGTTAAAACAAGAGGGGGGAAAATTAAATGCCTACAAGCAGATTTTATGATCTGATAAAAGATGGCATTTACTGTTGACTGATTTACTACCTGCCAAAGTTTGTGAGTGTATTGTTATACAGCATCAGCTCTACAACAGCACAGTAGACTTGTTGAGAGGGCTTTCATCTCTGAAAGTCTTATTTTCTCGGCCCATGCTTACCTGCTGCAGGTTAAAATGGGCAGTTTTTGTTAAAGTTGCAGAACGCTGCAGAAAAACATCTCAATGAATAGCTTCAATACTGTCAAAACTATACATTTTGGGGGAATCATCTTCTCAGCACTTCCAGTTAATGTACTCTGCTGTCTCCGCTCATTACTTTGTACATGTAGTACTCTTCGTCAGAGAGGACATTAGGCCTGGCAGGCGCGGAGGCATAACTGTGTCTGCTACTTCTGAGTGTCGAGCATGTGGTAAAACAAAGCTTGAGTGATTTATCTTGGCCGTACAAATATTAGTTCAGCTAAGCCAGTATTGCTTTGGTTCTAATCAGAAGGGCCAATCTCCCCTGTAAGTGACAGCTCGGAGATCTCATAGAATGGTGTTTACATTCGCTTCTGGGCTCCCAACATATACTCACGCTAACAAAATAAGCCTGGCTGACTGGTGAGGAATTTGGGCCTTGCTTGTAACCGCAGCGCTGTGTGACAGGATTGTTTGTTAATGAAGGATTTATGGCTTCTTGGAGCTTTGTTAATTGCCCATTGTACTGCTGCTCTGTTGATGCATTTCTTTTAATAATATGCTGAAAAGATATTTCCTCCGCCACGTCCTGTTCCAGGGGATATACTTAGCTTGTTAAGTGGACTCGTTAATTAAAAGGGAGATGATAGGAAGTAGGAACTAAATCTGTGTAAATGACCTCAAAGATCGCCTCTGTAGTGTTTAACTTGACATTCAATATCTCTATTTTAGTCTGTAGTGGCAATACAGTGTGAAATGTCATCTTTTAAATATATTTGTCAGGGATGCAGACTAGGGATTTAAATAATGAACTGTTAATTGTCAGTAAAACTGATAAATAGAATAAGTTCAACAGTTAAAAATACAAAATGAAAAAAAAAAAGGAAATACACCTCACGGGGGCGACACTTGCAACCACACTTGAATTTTATTGGAGTAGGTAATTAAAGATCTAACAGTGCAGCTTACTAGCAAGTTGTTTTTTTCTGCTACGTTTCTGACTCTCAAAACCGACTCACAATTGCAAGATTATTTTTTTTTTGGAAAAAGAGCGCCACTTCATTCCACTGCACATTTCCACCTCGCCCGCTTTGGTTCCGCAGATCATATTTCCTCAGACAACACAATACCTTATTTTGTTGGAATAACACTGCAGTCGGTCACTGGGAATATGTGCTGCAGCTTCCTTGGTTTGCATCGCATTCTTCTTGTTCTTGATCTTATTTTCGTCAAACCTCTTTCTGCTTTAAATCCATTTAGTTTAATTTCTGACTTTGCGCTTGAGGTTGCCTTCGGTGGATTTTGTTTGACAGGCGTTGAAAGGTTGTTATGAATATGTTGGACCTCTGGAGAAAACATGCTGTTGTTTTAAGCTGCAGCAGAGCTGCCCGGGCTCGGAGTTTATTTCGTCCACATATAGTTAGCGATGGACAGCATGGGCTCAACAACAGCATCCCTGTCTGTGGAGATCAAAGAGCGTGAGTGGCAGGGGGCAGAAACTTCCACCTCTTCCTTTTTAATCTTATCCTCACCTCTTCCCATTCCAGCATCCCTAATTGGAGGAAAACTAAGGTGAAGGAAGCCTTCCTTGTCTGTTTTGCATTCTTTGTTGTGTTTCCTTTGTGCCTGTGTCACTCCTCCCCTCTGTGCCCTTTGCCGGCCCAGTGAACTCTGAGTGCACTTTGACCCCTCAGTGACGACTTCTCAAGCATCTTGGCCTTTCCTTTTTTTACATTTATATGGAACCTGTCCCTCACCTCTTGCCTAACCATGAAGCAGTTGTTTGACCCTTTATCCACTCTCATGAAGTTTTACAACTCAGAGCAAAGAGCTAAACGTCTGGCTGTCACACTAGTTCTCACTATGAGGAAGCCTTGACCGCAGCTGAGTGTATTTATGTAGATTTTCTTCTTTAAAGGTAGTCCTGATGAGCATGTGAATAAACCTATTACAACACCACATTTAATTTAATACCGTTTTCTAATTATTATAAAAGAAACTGAGCTTTTATACTTTGTAGTGTTGTACTTTGTAGACCACTTAACTTGAGGCTCCCATGAAAAGAACATGAAGCGATAAGTAAAAAAAGAAATATATTCACTTAGTCAAAAAAGCCATTGAACAAAACAATACAGTGTTCATTAAAACGGGGCGTGCATTCATTAAACTCCACAGCATATTCCCAAATGCCCGAATACAATATACAGCAAACAAGAGGAACATGTCATGTATGAGTCCAAAGCTCTGGCAGTCTTGAATAATAGCCTATTTATGGACTATTAACTAGATCTGAACAGACTTAATGTCATTGAAAGTCATTAAAATGAGATACTGTATATTTTGCTTGCTATGGGAAACATATAAACCAATGATGTATTTCTGGGAAATATTGAAATGTCTTTATGCAGCCAGTGTACATGGTGAGTATAATTTTCCATAATCACACCCCATTACATTTTGTTTCTGTGCCTGTGTGTTTCTCTCTGTGTAATATCTGCACTTGTGCATGTATTTTGGCGCATTCATGCATGTGTATATATGCATGCACAGAGTTGTGCATACATTGTGTGTGTGTGTGTGTGTGTGTCCTTCTCTGAGTCTGTGGGATTAGCGGTGCTTAAATGACAGTGTTTGATCAATGGTGCTAGGCTCTGCCCTTGGTTCGTTTGCTTTTTGCTCATCATTACTAACATGGGCTGAAATATCTGGGTAACAAAAATTGATATAATGACGGAGTATGCCTTATTATCTTCAAGCTACATCAGATTGGCAAACTTCTGAGGGAAAGCAAAATGTCTGGGAAATATTACGAGTCATTTATCAAGTCCTTCTCATTAGCATATTGCCTACAGAAGCACTAGCAGAAATCTAAATAAAAGTGGCCGATTGGGAGTTGGTTCCATTTTTCTTTCAGCTGAAAAAGCCTCTCTCTGAAGCCTTTGCGACCTTGACTTTACTGTGGCCTCCCACTATTGACCGTGCAAACGCTACCGCTTATAAGCCAGACATCCTGATGTCAACATGGGTGATAAGCAAAAATATTGCACGTAGGCGGCTAATAGAATAATTCCTCATACGTCAGTCACACCGCTTCAGCCCCGGCCGGTACTGATGTCCCTGCGTGTGATCGGTTGAGTACGTTTATGATCAGTCGCGAATGTCCTTAGTGGTACAACAATAGTGGCAGAGCTATATTAATTAGGAGGTGACTGCATACTCCATTATTCCTTGTCACATTGAGCTTGGTCCCAGGTGTACTGTGACAGAGAGGGAGAGGTGGTGGAGTCCAGATGAGGCGCACCCAGCCCTGCATCCAGCAAACCGAAATAATGAGTTTCCTTCCCCCTTTAGCCACTGTATGCACCATGATATACAACTCGCAATTAAGCATGGCTTGGTGATCCAGTGATTAATGTCTCTTGTGGCGGTTGTGAAGGGGCTGGGACTTACTCTGAGACTGGGGGACTGGCTGAGACTCCCTGTTTATATTCCTATCATGGTCGCACCTCTCTCTCTCTCCCCCCTCTCTTTGCCTCTCTCTCTCTCACACACACACTTGCTCTCTTTCTCCCTCTTAACCAGTCTCCATTACAGGGAAGATGGAGAGGACCATTTGCAATTCAGTAACCTTTATGACAGTGCACTCTTTAATCAGAGGCCCCTATTTCCTTTGCAGAGTAACACACACACACTTGCATACACACAGAAACACACAGTGCGCACACTGCCGCAAACACACACACATCAATAGGGTTTAGAGGCCCATGAAATACCCAGGCTGGGTGAGCTGGCGAAAGTGACGTGTCTGATTTACAATACCCTACTGCTCACTGTCTCATTTGTTGTTGTTGAAGGCTTTTAATTTTTATGGTGGGACAGCACTAAGTATATTGTATCTTGTTTAAGACAGGAGGCTTGTTTTTTTTTTAAAGGGAAGTAGAAGGAGGCACAATCAGACTATTGTAGTCTAACTATTGTCATTAAGTAAGAAGTATATTAGAGGTTTGGCTGTTAAATCAGTGCTGATAGGACATTTAACTCAGCTAGCCTCCGATAGTGGCTGATGGCTGCACAGTCTTCTTTGTATTGTTTTACATGGAAGATATACACCTTAGATTTTAAAATTAATATTTTAATAAAAGTTTATATAAGAAAGACATTATTCATAAAATGTTAGCATGACAAGGTTGCTAGTTATGGTATGGCATTGTTAATCCATTAGACTGATCATAGCAACTGTACTCAGCATGGATGCTATAGTTTGGCTAGCTATAAGCTAGCACAGCTATTAGCCTTATCTGATCATTTGAGGGCAGCTGTTGCTAAAAAATCGGTGTGCATGTGATTAACCCCTAATAATAATTTAAACAGATGTTAAAAACCCCATGACGTAGGGGCCCTGGGACGTAGTGCGATCCCACCATAAATATTCTACAGACTTTTTCCCATGTACACTATATCATATATCATATGTTTTCTCTATGAAAAAACCCTCATTATGTTGGTGATAGGGTTAGAAAATGTGGGCTAAACCTTAAGCTTTTTCTTGCTTTAAACTATTATTATTATAACATATCAGCCTTTAAATATCCACTATCAATTGACCTCTATAACATATCACACTTTGCAACCAGAATTAGCCAGTGTATTGTTCCAATATCTCGGAACATGCTTAGGACAAAAAAGGTATAAATGTGCTGCATGATGACACAGTGAACTGGCTCTAAGCTGATTATGTAAGAGTATTTTCACTCATCGTACTTAGTCACTTCCCAGCAATTCATAATAAAGTCTGTATTGATTGCCTGTCTGTACCAATGTTTCTTTATTGTTGCCTTCATTGTCAACATCTACGTTTTAATTAAACTCGTGTCTCAATTGTAAGTTGCAATATCTTATGATTTAAATCCAAACAACTGGTGAGGATTGTAATGGTATGCTAAGCTGTTCCAGCCTAAATGGCAAATGCTGTTTGCGGCCACTTCGCTGGTCCTGTTTAGTGATGAAGGCTTTTGATTTACTTTATCCTCCAGAGTCCTATTCAACTGAATGAGCGACACTCATCCTGCAGTGCACAAGGGCAATTCTCTTTCTCTCTCTCCCCTCCTCCCTCTTCCACTTTCTCTCCCCCTCTTTACTGGATCATTTCCCTTCACACCCTGAAAGGCTTTGTAGTGGCAGCATCATTCTCCTAACCTCGCTTTCTCTCTCCCTTCATTTTTGTCTCCCTTTCCTTTTTTCCCCTCTCTCTTTCACTCCAACTTTCATAAGCTCAGTAAAGCATGGCCTTCAATTCCCTTGTTCTAGTGTTTTCACTTAAGATCAGGAGTGATGAGCAAAAGGTTTCTGGCTCAATCCTTGAGCAAAGGCCTGGCGTGACAGGGATTATTATTTATTTGTCATCTTGGATGTAATAAGCTGTAGGTACAGACTGGAGAGCTGGTGATTTATTGCTCTGTCGAGCGCCAGTAGCAGTCCGGCCGCTGGGGCGTGCAGGATGAATACCGGCCTGTCACTCCCGTCCATCCGTCTCCTCGCGCCTGCCGCCCTCACAACACCGCCTCATTTCATGCCAGAATACATAAACAATCTTTCATTACTCCTAAGCCTTTTTTTCATATTTGCTCTTCACAGGACACAAAGTTTGAAATCATGGATTTCTATTTTTTTCTCACTTTATCTTCCTTTCCTCCATTCCGCTTTAGGTGTTGCTTTGTTTTCCACATTCAGGGATTTTCTGAATGTGTAGTCTTTTAACAGTTAAGAAAATCCCACGCCCAGGCGGTTTTCTCCTCCGGTTTCATTGTCATTTCCGATCCTTTTGGCCATGACTTCATTTTTCTTCTCAAAACCGCTTATGAGAAGAACAGCTGAACACACCCACTTCCACTTCAACTTTTCACAATGGATTATTCTCAGTCCGGAAGATTCTTGAGCCAGGAGTGATCGGACATGAATATGTTGGTGTGCTGTCAGCACCACGTCCTTCCAATGCATTAGTGTCAGTCTCTATGCTGCACTAAAGCATGAACTGAGTGATATAATATCAAATCCTCTAACTTCACCCCCCTTACCCTGTCTTCCAGAGCAGAAGACATAATATCGACCCCCAGTCCATTTAGACAGGAATTTAATATTTTTCAGCTAAACCAATCACGCATGGTTAGTGCTCAGTGTAATCCAATCACATTCCATCATAAATGCCCCTCTTGTGAGGCTATTCACAGACCTGATAAACTGGTAGAAATCAAGACGTTGAAAAACATGGCCTTAATAGATTGTCTTGGCTGCCTTAGAGGAGCTTGTCCCGCTCCTTTCTGTCGATACACATTTTCATTTCTCCAACCCTAACTGCTCTCTCCAGGCTCAGATTGGCTAAAGTGGAGCTGACTTTGTAAATAGGGCTCTCATTTATTAGGGCCGTTATCTGCAAGGCGGACCGGGAGAGGTCTCAAAGAAGATGCTTGGCCCACATCACACAGACAGAGGAAGAAGGAGGATAATTATGAGACATTTATTTTGGCGAGCTGATTGATAGTCGGACCTGTTTTCAGTGCCTGTAAAGCTGTTGAGTGTGATGGTTTGGCTTTCTGTGTCTTCTGAAAGACTCCGGACACACTATTCACAATGACATTACATTCAGAGACAGCACATTACAGCCACAGTGTGTGTGAGTGTGTGTGGGGCCAACACCATTAACAGTACGGTGAATAGTGAACATTTGTTAGAGGACATAGGTGGTGATGCCTCACACAGGCAGTGAACTGAGAATACTCATTTGGTTCCTGAATAAGGCCCTGACAGCCACCATTTATATCTGGCTCGTTGTATGCTGTCCAGCCGATTAATAACAGTTTATTGCTGTCTAATTAGTGTCGGCTGATTGGAAACTGCATCAGAAGCGAGGGAGAGACTTGCTTGCTTTGTTTTAGTGTGTGCAGTGTAAGGAGGAGGATTTACAAAGGCTAAAATCCGCTGAATTGGTAGCTTCTGAGACGAGGTAATGCCCTCTGCAGTAAAAAGGTGCTCCCAGTGCTATCTGACCTTTTTGTTTCCTTCATATTAATACTTTTTTCCAGACACATTCAGTGCTACATCTTCATTCAACACATTCCCTTATCTGTATGTTACTAGTGATCTCACCATAAACTTGTGTTGTAATTCCCCCTTTGATCAGCCATTACAGCATCATGAGCATCGCCAGATCCTGCCTTTGAAGATGCACAGGCTCAAGTTTGATCATCTCTCCCGGTGCTCGCTGTGTGATGATGCTGTTTTCATTAACAGTAACAACCTGTACATCAATATTAGTTCGAGATGTTTGTATGAATTAGAACCACACTTACTGACTTTGCTCTATGAGCTGAATCCTAATCTCTGTGCATGGGAGAATTTGCTATAATCACTTCCTAAGGGGGGGCAAGATAAGAGTTCCTTGCAACAGACTTTTCAGTAGATGTTTGATTGTGTCATTTAACACAGCAAAACATTTGAGACCGATACAGATACTAATTTTAGTAATAATTGTAAATGTAATCATTATTTCTTTGGATTGTACTGAGCCACAGTTAAAGATCTGCAAAAATAGCTGTTGTTCAATTCAATCTGCTTTTGTACATCAGCACTTTATTAGCATACAGGCTGACCAAGTCTTGTCCTTAGCTTCCAGCTACATTAGATCCACAATCACAGTCTCCTTTCCATGGATATTTCATAAAACACTACAGGGCTTTGTACACAATAAAGGAAGCCAAATAAAGCTGTTAAACAGGCTATATTTTCTTAATGCAGAGCCTTTCAGCTGTCAAGCATATTTTCATAGCATTACTAATTCAAATGTATGTTAACTGTAGGCTAAGAGCCCTAAGCACATAGGGTAGAAAAATCAGTTTGGGATCAGCAGCTGGCATGCACTCAATATTACAGGAATTGGATGAGAGGCAAAAAACCCCCCATCATCAGTTTGTCCCTTTTTCATACACATTGAATTGGAATGAGTTGTGTTCGATTGAGTTTTTCTGCTTCTGCTGTTGGTGATGGAGTGTAGGCAACCTCTTCTCATTTGCGTCTCAGCGAGACTGAGTGGTTGGGTCAGCGAGGCCCCACAACTCTGCTCGGCCTCCAAACCACCACTGACATGCAGCTGATCAAGCCTTAATTAAGGAGACATTTTCTCCCTGTGATTTCTATCGATGCACAGCGAAGAAAAAAAAACAAACTGAGCCACTTTCCGACTGGACTGCAGGAAAATTGAGTATACAGCTTTTTCCAACCCCTGCCTGCTGTTTGTGGTCTTTCTAGCTACATGTACTTCTAAGTCTGCTCTTTGTTATTGCATATTTTTCTCTTATTTCGTAGCCTCTACTCTGTGTTTTTCTGCTTTTTCGATTTTCCTCCTGCTGTTTATCCTCTGCACCGTCCCTCTGGAGTTCTGCTCTCTCCTTCCTCCTGCTACCTGTCCACACCTCTGTCACCCATTCAGCTCCTGCCACCTTCCAACTCCTCTTTGCCAGTTGCCTGTCTTGGCTGTCTGAGCTGAGGTGAGTGGTCTAGGTAGGGTGGGGCGCGGCATTAGTGTTTCTGCTTGCCTGTGCAATAGAAGGCGACGCGCGTCAGGGCCTCTGTCAGCAGATCAGTGCCGATGCAGATGGGAGGTGAAAAGCTCCCCAGTGACGAGGCTCGGAGGCAGCGGCCGACGGTGGAGGCAGGGCCGCCCTCCCCTCCTTTCCTCCTCTGTCCCCTCTGAATCCGTCTCCGGCTTTATTGCGTATGCCTCTCGTTTCACACACTCTCTCTCCCCAGCCGTCTCTCCTTTGTTATTGCAGCAGTAAGGATGGAGTGGGCTCTGACAAAGTGCTGGGATTGATAGATGGACAGAGCTGGAGACTGGATGAGAGGATGGATGAGGGCAGAGGAGGGAGTTTAACACAGGCAAACACAGAGAGACAGAGAGGAACGACCTGCTCGGCTATGCAGCCACTCACAGCCCCACAGCAATTTAGCCCTCCACTAACCCAGTGCCAGTGGACTCAGCCTCGCTACCTGTTTGGTCACAGTGCATATGAACGACTGTGACAGCATGCAGAGGCTGGAGGAATTTAGTGCCCACAAAGAACAAAAAAAACACTCCTGTGTTTATCCTAAGCACTGCATACCAATGAAACACTTTTTTTTCTTCTATTTTACTGTCAGAAAACTTGTTCCTGAAAACACCTAAAATGAAATAGTTTGTATACATTTCCTTTTATTCCAAGCATACCACATGTATAATTTAACAGCTCTAGAGTGTAGCTATTCAATATTTGTACTGCAGTTTTCATTATTAAATAACACCCGGCTAAAATTTGAATTGCCTTTTCATCTGTGTATACCCAAAGACCCAAACCTCCCCGCAGTAGTGTGTACTAGTGGCGTGTAGGAGGTTTCAGCCATTTTTCACAGCCCCTGCATACCTAACCAGCCCTGGAGGAGAAAGATGGGAGAGAGGTTCTAGTGACTGTGTTCTTATTACAGAAGCCTTCCTCTGCATCTTGGGTGGGGTAACCTGTGTATGTGCGTCCGTGCGTGTGTGTGCGTGCGTCCTCTCATTACGCCCCTACCTGCTCTGCATTACTTGTCAGTGGCGTTGGAGCGCCCCGCTCAGATTAAGACTAATGCCGATGGCCCCAGGAACTGCGATTAGAATCACACTCATTACTCAGGGCCCGGTGACGGAAGCAATTTAAAGCCCTCGTCTTTACAGTACAAGAGGCAGGGCAAGCCCCCACTGTCAAAGGAGGGGAGACACTACCCTCTGCACACACACACACACACACACATCAACACACAGTAATGCAACTGCACTGTTCCCTCTTCCTGTCCTCCAAGGACACCTGAAGGCCAGGCCCTTAGTGGCTTAATTGACTGACTCTCTCTCCTTGTGGCTTTTAATTTATTTAACCAGTGAGGAAAAAGAATGGAGCTTCAGTTTGTATGTTACTCAAACATAGAAGCACAATACTGTTGGTCTGTCGTGGATACGGAAGATATTTTGAAATGTTGACTCGGCAGAAGTGTGTGTAAGGTGCTTTCACACTGCCACAGCTCCTGACAAAGATTAGTCGGTCAATACGTGTCTGTCACATGTCATTGAGATTGATTAAGTGAGTGTGTGCAGGAATAGACACTAATAATTTTAAGCACTGGCCCCAGGGGCCCCTAAATTCAATGGCCAGGTAATTTTTTGGCCACCTGAATGTAAACATTTGTAAAAACAATAAAGAAAAGACAATTAAATGCAACTTAACATGACCTTTGTTAACTGTGTCACTTCCATAAATTAAAAAATGAGAATTAAATTATCCTAAATTCTAAACATGTGGTACATGTATGTATTCTCTTGCAGTCTTCATGTTTTTCATGCACCCTGGTGTACTGTGTGCATGTGCAAATGTACATATATAGAGCTAAAGGTTTCTGCAGGCTTTACGTCCACATCAGTGTGAGCCTCCAGAGCCTGTGCCTGTGCAAGTCTGTACATGCCTGTCTTTGTTCCTGTGTGTATGCTTGTGTGAGTGGTGTTGTGCATGTGTTATTATTAAGTGTTTGTGACTCACCTCCACAGTAAGGTTACAGCTGCTTTGAGTCTCGCTGTGACAGTTGTCCAGAAGAATGCCAGTCAGGGCCAGCGCTAGGGTGGCTGTCAGTCAATAATGAATGATAGGCCCATCAATTAGCACCTGTCACCATGGCAACTCTATCATAGTAATGGCAGCAGCGTTCAGGCTGGAGGAGAGAGGGAGAGTTTCATCCTTGTTCCTGTCAGGAAGGAGGAAATCTACAGTACGGTATATTGACAACATTGTGGATTTGTTGTGGTGTAGTTTCAATGTAATGATTTTGCATTTTGATGACTTTCACTTAACTAATATTCAATGCTGTTTGCTAGCTGTTACAGCCCGAAGGCTGCTGCTGTTTTTCTTCTTTTTATTGACCAAACAAGGGGAGACAGAAATGAAATGGGAACATAATGAAACAAGTACACAAATCATTGATTTTCTCTTATATCAAAGAGGCTCATCTCAAGGCTCATCATGGTTGTAGACACAGTTCCTTGTTGTTTGAATGCATAATCATGAGTGCAAATAGTCAAATATTTGATCTTATTGATGACATCTAGTAGGGCTGCCTCAATATTATATATTCACTTGATCATTATTGCCGATAATTAAATTACTACAATATCCGTGGAAAATTGACAGAAAAAGGGCGAAAATACAAAAATAACAAAAAATTAATTTGAGTATATATTTAAAATCTTAAATGTATTTTTATTATTTTTCAAATGTATCTTTGCTATTTTGTATATTTTTTCCTTTCTATGTTGAATGAATATGGCACCCTTTGCTTCTCTATACCTTTTACAATAAATGGTTAGAATTATTCTAAAGGATTTAGTACTTTATGTATTTTCTTGCCATAAGAATTATTTTTGTATGTAGTCCATCTCTTAATTTATATTAACTAATTATTTTGGTGAATGGGAGAAATGAGAAGTGGAAAGACTGTGTCATTACTATTTTTCCACTAAAGTAACCCTGGTGAATTCACTTATTACATGCTGTCTACTAAAACATGTAGATATGTTTTTTTTCAAACATGGTGTGTGAGAGTTGTGATATCTGTCAATTTCCTTTCATTTCCATCTAACCTGACTAATTAGTTTGTGATGGCTGCTGTCAGATCTCAGCGGGCATTTTAAAAGCAGCATACGATTTGCT
>CAFUXE010001069.1:1061886-1078318 GCA_903364295.1 Serranus cabrilla
CTCCTTTGGCTTGCACATGAACGCGGCGGGTGTGAGCAACGTTCTCGCCTCTCACAGCAGGCATACTTCTCAATCATCCACTGACACACAGTTGGACAATGTTAAAACACATAGCAGAGCAAACAGACACCATTGCGTGTTACAGTGCTCTTATCACACATGAATATTACAGTTTGATTGACTCTATTAGTAAATAAAACATAATTGCATTTTTCTTTGGAGCAGTGCCTATGAAATTATATTTGCAATGGCCACAAACAGTTATATTCACATCAGCATAATCATCAGAATAAATGATATGTTATTGAATATCTGATGCGTCTGTTTATTAAATTAGCTGTAGCTTTAGTGAGTGCAACAATATACTGCATTCAGGTACAACATATAATTTTGCACCAAAGTACACAATTCTACCACTAATAATACATCTGCAAAAACAACATTATTAATAATTCATCATTATTATTATTAGTAGTAGTGGTACTTGTGGTAGTAGTAGGAGTAGTATTAGTAGTATTTTCCTCGTGCACAGATGTTACCTGCAGCTTTAGTGGGTGCAACAAATATAATGCATACAAGTACAACATATAATTTTGATATGGTATGCAATACTACCACAGGTAATAAATCTGCAAAAACAAATGTATTGATAATTCAAAATTATTATTAGTAGTAATAGTGGTGGTAGTCGTCGTTGTAGTATTTTCTTTTTTGCAGCACAGCACAAATTATACTGCTTATAAGTGCATCTTATCATTTTGCACAAAAGTACACAATACTACCACTAATGATATATATGCAAAGACAACATTATTAACAATGCAACACTATCATTATACTTCAGTGGTAGTAGCAGTAGTAGTAGTATTTGTTTGTTGTAGCATATGGTTCTAACGTACTGTATAAAAGTATACATGATATACTCAACAACTTCCTGTTTGTCGTTGGTGGGTGGGGCCTCAACAGTGCAGAGACTCTATGGGACTTGCAGTCAGAATAGTTTGCTGGTTGAGATAGAGTATATGTACAAAGTGTATAAAAAGCTGCGGTAAACATTATTTGATTGATTGATTGATGTGTTCGACTGGTCTGGTGACACATCACACTCGTTCTAAAAGCCAAAATCTGCTGTCTTTGAGCCAAGAGAGTAAAAAAAGAGAGGTTGGGGTTAGCCTAAGATGCACTTAGATATATGTAAATACAATTATTATGTATACGTGCATGGGGGATTGCTATTGTTGTCTGAGAACACATTGAGCTTTTGGCGATGGCCTTGGGGCCTTCTGTAAAACACTTTATCATGTTTTTAGTCCTCATGAATAATTAAAAACTTAAATTACTTGCCATGTACAAAATTCATATGCTGGGGGTTGGGAGGGGGGAGAAAGATACATGAAAATTAATTTTCTTTTCTCTAAGAGTGTGACGGGAAATCAATTAATCTTGATGTATTATTTCATGCAGGGCAGGGTAGCAGCAGCAGCAGAGAGAGTGGCTACAGCTGTTCTCATTGGAGAGGCCATATATTATACTTGGCGGCTTTGACAGCTTCTGAAGGAAGGGGCTGAAGGATATCAGGCAGGTGAAGCAACTGTAAAAAAAAAAATATTAGGGAATACAAACTGTTTCCAGGGACTGTTATAAACTGTGCAGCGGGAGGAAAGCATTATTACATTTATTTTTTTAAGACTCCCAAAAACTGCTGTCACTCCTAGCTGACATTATTAATGATGTTCCCTTTCCAAACATCATGTTCATTTGATTAACTAGTCATATGTTTTCGTCCGTCTATCTGCAATTTATTTTCTTGTGTCTCCTCTTGCCTTTTTGGGGGGTAAGGGGAATTGAGATTTACCACCCGTCAGATAAATGTGTCCAGGTAATATAACACTGGGGATAGAGTGACAGAGCTATTTACTGCCTGCTTTAAAGTTTTATAACTTGTCACAGTTTGCAACTTGTTGTCTGCGGCTCCCCAATTTCTCGTCACAGTGTCTGTAAATAGAAAATGGTACACAGAAATGATTACTCTTTTAAGAAGAGAAGCGGAGAAATCGGGAACGAGTAACAGGAAAGAACAGTTAATGGAGGACTAACACAGTAGCTGAATGACTCTGAAATTCAACACAGAAGTGTGCTGCAATGCAATGTAAAAATGTAAAAAAAATATGTTTAAACTCTATAGATTTATATGAAGCAAGGTATTGGCCGTCCATTTGTGCACCTTGGTGACATTTAATCATAGTTTCATTGGAACTTTTCTCCAAAGTGATGTGCAGACTGTTAGAAGTCAGTCATGTCACCTGTTTACTGAAAGATGGATCACCAGCCTGCCAGCTGTGACTGCTGATGAGTGACAAGTGAAATGTGTCATGTCACTTCCCAGCGATGTGTTTGTCAGGAAGGTGTTTGTGGCCAAACCGTTACTTTCTAGCTCCACTGTAATAAGTCGTAAAAAACGGGAAGGGGAATTAGACTGTGAAGCCGTTAGTTTTCCAGGATGTCGGCAGGTCCTTTAAAGGCTTTAAATGTCTAACATCCAGCTTCACAAAATTCATTAAGACAAACCTCATTGACTTTCTTAGGGCTTAATTTGAACATATACAGTTTAGCTGAGTTTGTTTTTGGCAGATTTAAAAGAGGAATAAGAAAGAGAGACTTGGAGATCTAAGTTTATTGTCTCTGAGTTAAAAGGTTGGCACCGTTTCTCCGTTTTCCCCGGGAGAGGTGCATATCCTGCTCTACTATAAATTCCATTCCATTTATGAACAGATTTCACTGGTCAACAAGACTGGTAATCAACAATCAGTAAACATCTGTTACTATCTATTAATAACCCGGCAATACAGATTTACGGCTGGCCCCGACGGCTGGCGAAAATGTATTTCTGCCGCTGACGAGGGGCAGCTTGGAACCGGCGGCCAATGCCATTTGTAAATGTGAGACAAATTAGAGAGCAGGAGACAACTAAATTAAAAAGCCAAATGACCGAGGCCAGATGGAGCTCAATATAACAAATGGAACAAGTTGTGGAGGTGCCAGTTGTACAGACGCTGAGGGACACTGAGGGGGAATTGATTCAGGAGAGCCATTGGGTGAGCAGATGAAAAGGTTATATTAACACTTACAGGAGGCACAAAGTAGGCCTCTGTGCCCTCCAGCTTTATGTTGCAGTCATTCACACATATGGACGCTGCTGTCCACATCATCTTTTAAATGGTGCTGTGTGAATGTCAGTGTGAGAAATAAACACAGTTAGTGTTGCTCCCAGTGCCTCTGACATAGGGCATATTGTCAGCACATGGCTAGAAACCACCTTTTCAACTGACACGCCTTTAGTCCTGTGTTGTCTGATTCAAACACAGCAACACTGTATGTAGCACCCTGTGCAGGCTATATAGTGTTGTCCCACTGTACAACTGTAGGAAGTTCACGATACAAACCTTGTTTTCTATTAGGATTAGGGATGGGTGATGATTTTAATATGTATCCTACTTACCAATTATGAGAGCCAATCTGCAAAAATATCCTTTATTCGACCACCTGACAGAACCAAGTTTAGCCATCTTAGCAGGACAATTATCAGGACTCAAGACTGAGGCAGGTGGCTTTTAAATTGGGACATTGGACAAAGTAGCAATCTCTGGGGCTGAAATGTGAAAAAATACCCAAAACTGCGGTTCCTTGAATGGCCACTTGAGGCTGGCTCAAAAAAAAAAGTCAATCCCCATATCCCCCTATGTTTAAATGGCCAACTTTGCATCAGAAATAGAGCCTGGCACAAAAAAAAGTTTTTATCTCTATCGTTAATTGACTCATTCATAATAACCATGAGGGGGTGAATTTTTATATAACTCACCAGTTTCATTTATATTAAGACTTAAAGAATGCATAATTAAGGGCGTGTCCACTTTGAGTGACAGGTGGCTTCCCTCATACGTATATAATAAAGTGTATTATTTTGTTGTACTGTTCAGCGAGACAGTGCACAATACTAACATAGCTTCATTGTGGTGGCTCGCTGGTGATGCATCACACCTGCAGCTCTCTAGGTTAAGACACACGAGCGCATTTGTGTCTTGCAAATGGGAACGCAACACTGGGGTGAGGAACACATTTGTTTGGGTTAAAGACTGCATGTTAATGAAATAGATCATGAACATTGCCATTATGATAATGGATTGCAGCACTTTCCTTGTGGCGTATTATATTTTATTTATGACTTTTTTTCGGATTCCTCAGATAAAAAAAAGGGGTTTTTCAAACGCAAAACAACCAGTATTTACTGAACACATTTTTCCTTGTGGCATGTGAAGATCAGGGAGTTTGAGTGGGAGATTAGCTTTGGGTTAATGAAGTCTGGTGCCGGGAGAGAAATGGTTATTACTCTGTAATGTAGAGTCTTTTAATTTCCACTGTGGCAGTCAGGCCTAATGTGTTATTTTACATTCTGTTTTAGATTGCACAAAGTGGTCACTGCTATTTGTCTTACTCATTTAAATCACCATTATTCAGATGTATTAGAAGATGATACATTAGGCTGCACTCAATGCTGCTTGCCTTCCTGGTTAGTGAATAATAAAATATTCCTCGCCTGGGACAGTAACACAGCGGTAATATTCTCCTGAAAGCCTATCGCAGTCTTTTTCTTCCTCCATGACATACATAAGCTGTTAACACATAATATGCCACCATTTGTTTCTTTAATCTCTGCCTTTTATCCTTTTTCTGCTCTTGAGGCATCATTATGGGAATCTCTGTTTTCATCACTCACTCGAAATCCCATTTTTGTTTTTCTGTAGGAGATTTCCTCCTGTGCAGTTACTTACAGTGGCCCTCTCCTTACCTCTTGCTTCTGATAAAGGAAGCAGGAACTGACAGGGGCTATTTGTTATGGGGATGAGACAGGGGTGACACACACTAGATTATAAAATGCAGAGACGTGCAGAGGTCAGATAAACAATTTGCCACCAAACTTGGCTACCCATGATGCTCTCTGCTCCCCGTCTGCTCAATATCAGACGGGAGGGAAGAGGAGGGGATCCACAGTTTTAAGAAAAGGAAGGTGGGAAGGATCATGTGAGTAAGGAAAGGGGGGCAGAGCAGCACAAAGGAACAGTGAGAGAGCCCCCCTGGCTGATGGCAGTCAGGTTTGCATTTTTTTCCCTCCCTCTCTGGGTTAATTCACAGGATGAAAAGCTGCTCTGTGTGATGTGTCATATATCAAAGACAGGGCATCAGTAATCTTTGCTCAAGGGCACAGATAACAGACAGATAGACATGTGAATGAGATGAAAAAAAAGCAACTCATCCTTTTCTGCTACCACCACGGAGGAGATAAAACAAGATTTATGACTCATCTCAGACCACATACCGGCTGCGCGGACCATTTTTCACATGCTCCAAAAATTGGTACTGGAAAGCAATCTGCTTGTCAGTGTGTCCATCAGGTGCTTCAGGAGGAAATTGGGTCCTTCGGGCTTTTTGCTCTGCAGTCAGCTATTTTCTTTATAGCAGTTTTGTTTTTAATGGTATCCATAAATATATGTAGGGTTATAAGTACCTTTATCACCCAAGGAGCTTTTCCACATGATGTGGCCTGCTATGCTCTGCTGGTTGTTTCTGAACTGGGGGCTTCCTCTTTGTGGACATTACAAAGAGCTGCAGAGTTGTCACTGTGTTGATGGACAGTGATGCGATGATGTGACAGATCCCTTGTTGAGTTTGAGTGACAGAAATTTGCTTTGATAGGCAACCAAATCAGATGCGTCCAGAGAGCCATCTCAGATTGAGCGGGGTAAAAGTAAAAACTTCAGAGGAGGAGAGTGACGGCATGATATTGTTATCTGGAACCTTATCACAACATGCAGAATATTACAAGTACTGGAAGATGGTTCAGCAGTTGTTTCTGGCTAGTAGATCAGATGATGATCAGTTGATCCACATGTCGAAGAGAATGACTTTGTATTCATGTCTGAACCCTGCACATATACTTAAAGCAGCTGTGAAATGCCTCACGTTAAGACAGTGAAACCTACTCGTAACATGCACAGCATGGCACAGACAAATAAACAGCAGCAGTCAGCAGTTTCAATGATAATATCCACACTGGCAGAGAGCATCAAGGTGTCCAAACCCTTGTTACAAACTAAAAGTTACACACCGACAATCCAAACTACTGTTGTGTCATACTGTATCTTCTGGTGTGGCCTTATTATTTTAATCTGGGCCTACTTTCAGAATGATGGCTAAATGTATCCGTCACATAGGAGAAAAAGGGTGGGATATTAAAACAACAAAAACAAAGAAAACTCCACTCCCCAAAAAGCCATCCCTTATCTGGCGGCAGTGTTAACTAAAGTGAAAAATATTTGTGCTCTGCCCCATGATTTAGACTCTAAAAATGTAATGATTTGTTCCTTGTCCCCTGCTCCACCCTTCTACAGACTTCCATGAAAATGGTGCCATAAGTTTTTCTGTAATCCTGCTGACAAACAAACAAACGAACCAATTTGAAATCCTATCCTCCTTGGTGGACGAAACATATCTAGACATCCACCGCTTGTGACATCATAATATAGTAAACAAACCACTTTTTTCTTGTGTGTGTGTGTGAAGTTTTTAAATAGTAGGCTTTTTTTTGCAAAATGCACGTGTTTAAGAAGTACTCAGCATACAGCTAGATGAATGAGACTTACACTGCACAAGTTAATTGTATATAGGGTGCTCACTAATAAAAAAAAAGTGTCTAAATGTGCCTCAACTCACAACTAATAACTAGTCTGCAGGTTTTACACAAACCTAAAAACTCTCTATAGCCAAGTCCCTAAAAACTAAAAAAGACATATGATACAGAGGGTGTGCCTTGGAAAACGATCTTACTACTCCACATGGCCAGAATTATGCTTTGATGACCATTTTATGACTTGGTTGGGTAAACATGCAAAATACTGGTGTTGGTTTGTAGAAAAAAAAATCTGCATTTTTATTAACATGTTGCATCTGGACTGCATCACCAGTGGACCTCATTCTGTAGCTCGCACATTTCATAGCACAAGAGGTTTACTTTTAACATTCAGGGTAATTTTAACCATAGTTCAACAGGTGGTGATAAATTGCGACGGGCACATTCAGCAGATGTGTAGCATAGGTTTCTACTGCTTGGCTGTGTGATTTTTCAAGTGCTTCCTGGCTGCCATGTTGGAATGGGGTATTAGAGTGGCCCCGCTGTGCACGGAGTGTTGATAGCACAGGGAGCTGCATGACTCTGTCTGTTATGGATCAGGTTGCACTTGGGGAAACATTTGAAGGCCCCTCTGGGCTTTCACAGAGCTGAAGTTTTTCCTGGGGACAGAAGGATCAGCTTAAAGCAACAGGCTTGTTGACTTTGATATCCTATCTGATACCAGCACTTCCACAAGTTTACACCCCTGCAAACAGGCCTGACATTAGAATATCCTCATTTGTGCTAGCGAGGGGATTTGGCCCACCGCAGGGGTTTGAGGTTTGTGTTTCTGCCTGTCGCATATGAGCAAGGGTTTCCATAATTTGGCTGGTGTTCCCTCTCACACCAGAGCAGCTTGTGAGAATGAGAAACAGGCCAAGGAGAGGGGAGGGCACAAATACCTGCCCGGCACAGCAGGCAGATGTTCTATGAGGGTCATTGTGAGTTGCGGCGAGGGAAAGAGGACAGACTGATGTAAAACATACACTTGTTTTGCAAGTTGTCACGTTCGCCTCTTGTCTCCTGTTGCCCCTTGAGCTCTGTCCTACCTGCTGTTCCTGTCTAGACGACTTGCCAACTGTGACATCTGTTCAAAGATGAAAGCATAGGCAAAATCTGAATGTCAATATCCTCGCCGCGGACTGACAAAATGAACAAACGGACGAGTGTCTGTCACCGCGCGGCAATCATCCTTCAAATGAAAGGTTACCGCGCCACATTGTGTGCCGGAGAAATGACCATTTTTAATCAGACAGCAGGGGACACATCTGTCAGAAGCTCAGTAAAGCTGCAGTTAGGAGCCAAGGAGAGCAGAGACTGATCAGTACAAATCATTTCCCCCTTTCCCCCGCTGACAAAACAGGCCTAAATGTGAAAAGGCCACCAGGGAATTAAATATGACTTTTCTAAGGTTATCCTGAGGATGCTAGCATGATAAAGTGAGGCGGTTTACTCAAGACGGATAGGTGATTACTTTAGGCATGTCTGGATATTATTATAAGAATGTTTTTTTTGTGTTGGCTGAAGCATATCAGTTGCAGAAAACCTGAGGTTAAGGTAAAGGGGCTGGATTTAAGGGGCACAAACTAAAGAAAGGGGCATAGATGTCTGTTATATTTTCCTCTATCCTTATGTTCTGTTTGCCTTTGCTGATATAATGAAGAAAGTGCCTCCCATTTCCTGACTGAACAACCAAAAACTGTGCTCATGACGGCATTAACAGCAGAATGGTTCTAGTTTATCAAACTAACATCACAGTCACACTCGCTCCCTCTTTGTCATGAGATGAGATTAGTTTGTCATGCTTTAGCTATTACATACAAGATCACCATCCATGCTTTTCATCTTGCATTATGTTGGCAGGATGCATAGGAACGTGATAAGTTTAGACAGCAAGATCCAACATAGTTGCCCCATAAATGGCTAAACCATTATCCTCTCCACGTTTCCTATGTTCTCCATGTTTCGTCTGATCAGAGCCCCAGTAAAAAGTGTAAGTTAAGACCTTGGGGTTTGCCCTATCCAGGGGCCTTAGCCTTAAGATTACATCTACAGAGGGTTTGAAAATGTTCAGAGCTGGAAAAGTAATTGCAAAGCTAAGGTTAGTAATTTTGTGGTATTAAATTGCCTGTCAGAGCTAAATGAAGTAGGGCTTCTGCACTGCCAAAAGCCATACGTGCCTATGCGGAGAGTGGTGTAGCTTTCCCTGAAGAAGGTAGTATTTTCCTCCACCACATCATTTTATCATTCGGCTGAGTTCATGGTGTTGTTTTAAGAGATTTAAGTCTCATTACCCCAACCTAGGCCCTTTGTGATTTATACCGTTATTACAGCACTCTCTCTCACAATAGAAATGATGCATGAATCACATTTGTACTGTAAGACAAATGTTTCTCCAAGGGAAAGAGAGACATTGTAGCTAGTTAAAGGGACCCTCATTAAGCTCTCGTTATTGGATAAGTGGCTCTCATTTTCTCTGTGAGATTCCAGGCCTGACTAACTGGTCTTTATACCTCTCGGAAGATTACAGTGTTGCAATGCTGCAGTGTTAATTTGTTCTTTGTGATGTGACCAGCAGTTCTACATTTATTTTCAGTGTCCAAATCCGTGTCATTGACCTTCAATTCCTGCTGAGTCCGACACCTGCTGACCCCAGCCCTAAATTTGTCCGGGATGGAGATAAATAAAGCCCTTAAAGCTGCCGCTGCCCAGCCCTCGGTTCAGAGCTGTTTTACATCTTGTTTTATGCACTCTGCCAGTAATGTCCCTTGACCTTTTCTTTTTAAGGCAGCCATATAACGGAGATAGAGGAAATAATGGCGAGATAATAGATAAAACAACAATATCGACAATGTGAGGGCTGTCATCGATTAATCTGCAAATTATTTCCTGGATAGATTTTGTCCATAGAGAGTCAGAAAATACTGAAATTATCATCTTCCAAGGTGACATCTTGTCGATGTAGCTCTATACAATGCTTCCACCACCACTACTGCTATTATAGTGATAATAATCTTCATAATTGAGTAAAATTATCTTGAAACATGTAAAAAGACAATTGAATCAGGAGTAGTTATAGCACTAAGAACTACAGATTACACCTATATAATGTTATTCATCTACAAAACATAAATTATTCCAAAGAGACAGTGAGTATAGATTATATTTGTTTAAAAATGTCAATTAATCATTTGTAACCACTTCACACACGAAGTTTAGTGTCAGCTTCAAGCATCTTTATTATTATTTTTTTCTATTGTCTTTAATGCAGTAAACACGTCCATGATGTTTCAGTCAATGGATGTAAAAATGTCACTGTGCCAAGGTCCATGATGCATTCACATGCTCCTCAGATGGTCACATTTTCAGGAATTCTGGGAGTTGTTCATCTGACTTCCATGTCAATCATGCAGACACACAATTATTATATTGCATGTATATTTACTGAGTCCGTACAAGTTCATTTTCTAGTATCGTCATTTGATCCCATATTCACCACTGAAAGATATTTTCAGAATCTATAAAAAATATTGTGATATATATATAAGAATATATGCTTGATTAATCTAACCATATCTAACTTTACATAACCTCTTTTATTCTAGTCAGAATTCTGTGTCTGTAGCTGTTTACCAGAGATATTTCCTCTGGGTCATAAACAAGAGCAAGTGACAAAAATATGGCTGAAAGAACTACTGTTAGATCATTTTAAATAATAAACGTGTAAAGTAATTTGAAATGGAAAATAGACAGTAACAGAAGAAAGCTTTGAAGTGTCTCAAATTTCCTCCCCCGCCGTTTAAAAGCTATCATTTTCTTGAATTCATAGCTGAAAATTGTCATTGATTTGCCGGATGACAGATGCAAAGAGCCGCTCTATTGACGTTACCATCGACAGTTTCAGTAAATTCCGCATCTAATTATCATTTCAGGCCAAATGATACACCTTTGTATTCTGTGAGAGGATGTCGATGGCACAGGGTGCATTGTTCTAGAAGGACTTATTGAGCCGGGTGTCACTGCACTGTGATTTAGGACATAACCGAGAACATTCTTTTCTGTGTGGCATAATTAAACCTGGTATGGACTACTCCCAGACTGCTAAAGACATCACTAAAGGAAAAGATCTGTGTTGTTGATGGTCTTTGTGCTGAGGGATTTTTCACTCCTTCAACTAAATAGCCCTCCATCCCTTTTCTCCTTCTTTCACCCTTTCCATCTTTCCCTCTCGCCTTTTCCATTTTGCTCATGCATGAAAAAAAGGGTTTTGCCACAGAAGCAATTTTATCAAAGGCAAACTGAGATAATTCATTGACATGGTATTGACCTCTTGCTCAAATGATTTATAATATCAATAAATCTCTGGACCCACGATTAATAGGGACTTGGGATAAGAATTTATGAGAAATAAATCATTACCATCACCTTTTTCCTTCAATAAATGGTTTACTAATTTTAGCAGCATGTCATTATTTCAGAACATCCATTCCAACATCTATTATAAATGTCATAATCATGTGTTATACTGAACTCCTAAAGAATTGTGCAACTTTTTTGTCACAATACCCTGTGAAGATTTATTTAATATTGTTTTTTACACTTGAGGGTAGTGTCTACACTTGAAATAAACTAGTGCAAGCCCCCTCTGTTGACCAGTGAGACAGTGACAGGCTCTTTGCTGGAATGACATCTGAACCTGCCAGGGGCATGAACCTGCCAGGGCCTCCAGCAGGTGCCAGAACCTGACACCTCCTGAAGGCACTGCGAGCAAAGTGGTGGGTGGTGATGCTGATGGTGGGGGCTTCTGGGGCTTTATGTCGGAGGAATAGTAACATGATGCTGGAGTCCCCTGCCTTTTCCCACAGTGGCCCTGAACCACCACTCTGCGGCTCCACTGGCTAACTAACGGCTCACTTGACTGTGGTTACAGGAAGCCCATTGTTGGGAAGGACAAAATTCAGGGGGGAAGTGGTGTAATCCTGGCTCTGTCCTGGATCAGTCAGTTTGGATTTCACACAGGCTCCACGATCAGGCCCGGTGCAGCCAAGGGCCCCTGGACGCCGTGTTCCTTAGGAAACAGGCAAACACCTTTTTCCTCACAGCGGGATCATATTAACTGAAACAAGCCACAAGCTACTGATATATATTACAAAAGTTAAAAAGTATATATTATGACTTATTATTCCAATTAATCTACTTGCATTTTTGCCTCTAAACTGTTTATCTATACCTCAGTTAATTAGTTAAATAGCTAGGACTTTTGAGTGCATTTTGTTGCAGGTACTTTTGTACGTTTACTTAAGTAAGTTTTGGAAGCAGGACTTTTACTTGTAATGGAGTAATTTCACAACATGGTATAAGTACTTTTACTCAAGTAAAGGACCCCAAAATTCAAATCCTTATATTTCCTGATAGTAGCAACACAACCTGCAACCTAAATACAGACACTAGAACTATTGTGAACATCCAACACACAGGGCATCAAACAGTATTTGTAAGTGTCATTGTCCTTGTCTACCGTGCCTTCACCGTGAGGTCAGTCTGCTCAGGTTTGGAAAGGTCGACAAGCTCCTCTAACAGAACGGATGGCAAGTTTTGGGCTGCCTCAGTTGTTCCTCCAATCTTCCAAATGATTTCATCCTTCACATTATCTACGGAGAGAAAACTCTCTGAGCTCAAAACTGTGCTATTTTTCGTCGGTACAGTAGGTGGCTTGGAAAGGCCAATAAAGTCATGTCCAATGTGAGTCATGTTGTCTTTCATTCAATTAGACAAACTCTAGCCCACACAAATGACATTGAAATAAATTGATGTAATGACAAGAATTCATGCCTTGCAACAGTGAGAGGTGAAAATCCACCCCTGCAATTTCAGGCTTTGCACTTGGCATGGCATGTAATGTGATCTCAGTTGAGTCTGAGGAAAACAAATCCTTTTTTCCCTCTGTTTTACATACAAGTGTAAGCGTATGTAAGGCATTTGTAGTTATTTCAGGAGACAGAGAGATAGAGCTGCAGGGGTTGCCGGTTCATTCTCCACCTATGCTATGGAGAGAAGATAATTGCTCCATGGCCAGAAGGCTTTGATTGGCTGGGTAGTTAGTGATCAGAGCAGCGAGATGTCTGGCTCTCTGTGGACACCAGGAACTCTGTAACATATGGCAAAGAGAAGTGGGCGGAAGTTTTTTTTTTTAAGTTGCTCTAGTCCTCATTTTCTTCATGACCTCTTACATGGGTTACAATGTCATGTAATGCCATACAATTTTAAGTTAGCCATGGGTATTTCTAGCACTTGAGAGAATTGAAAATGCAAGTATAGATTTGACCACAAGCATGCACCGCGTGTCAGGCCTCCAACTCAAAACTGTTTCAGATGGATTCAAGTTCTGAAAAACTTAACATGAAATTTCTTCAAACAACATATTATGTGCTTGAAGGTATTATCCAGCCTTTTCACTACCAAAGTTTTGCCAGTAAACTTGTTAGCATTGTTTGAAAAGTCAGCGGCTTTAAAACCTGGCATTAATAATTTCCAAGCTTCTGTTCATTCTGCCTACTTCAATGCATAAGCCACAGGAAGTGATGGTTTGCCAGATTTAAGAGATTATCATATCGTTGCTCGTTCACAGCTCTGCTTTTTAACAATGATAACAAAGAAATATACTGTTTAAATATAACACAAAGTAAATATATACTGCAACACAATACACAATAGGGCAGGTAAAGGGGAATATAAATAGGTGTGGTAATTAATCATTATCTTATCATGCCATTCACCGTGCTGGGTGACGAAATGTGTGCAAAAATAATATTGTTGCCTTTTTTTAAATGCAATTATCAAGCAACTGCAACTCAACAAAACTATAATAATCAAGTTTTTCTTAACTTTACATCTATTAGATTTGACTTTTCCATGCAAAGCTCTTGAGTGTTAAAATGGTTTATTTTCATGATTATAATCATGAAAATTTGGTTACATATATGTAACCAAACAGTCACCCAATTATCCTGTTGATTATCCAGAGAGATACGTCTGTTTCTTGTTAGGCTCCCATCAGTTTTTCTGTAAAATGATTATGATAATGCCATAATGAGAAAGGTGCATAAACATTTGGACAGGGAGATGACATGTGACATTGTAGTTACTCTAAATGATATTATATAGCTAACTGCAATACCAGACATTTATTTTATATGTGAATGAAGCCTATCAGGGTCGAATGCCTTCTGTGCATTGGGTGGTTAAAAGGTGTTCAGCAGCATGTCTTTCTTCAGAGCTCCAGCTCTTTGACAGAAAGAAAATCCTTCTAAAAACCCCAGGGGGTCCTCATGGTTAGGGAGCCTGAGGCTGCAAAGAAGACCTCTTTAACATTATACACACACACACACACCACATTGTTGAACAGTATCATGTTGTTGTGGACCCCCTTTGTCCCCACTCTGTAAAGAAGTTTGGGTTGATGTTTGTGATGGCAGGGATCCCTCTCAACAAACAATGTCGGGAGTGAAAAGAGGATTCTTCCTCTTTTCACTCCGGAGCCTTCTAGTCCGCTGCAAGTTTACATGACCCTTCAACTCCTCTCCACACAAGCTGTTGAGTTTTGTTCAGCAGCTTCTGTTGGGGCATATAAGGAGGCATTGTTGCCTGGGTCACAGCGGAGGGATGCTAAGTTTAGGAGTTTATGTAAGAAGGCCTTTTTAACTGGCTCAGCCGCAGTCTCTTGACAGATCATGTGAAAGACACCAGGCCACAACAACAACACTTTATGTGGCAACATGCAGGAATATATTTTTTTGCCTGTCATCTGAACAAACACAAAATACCTATTTGAGAAAAGATGTCCTTGATGTTTGCACAACTGTACACTGGCTTGTCATAAACAAAACAAAACAGAAAAAAAAATCAACTTTTTTTTCCCCAAACTTGTTTTAGAATGTTTGTAGGTAATTTATATCCTCTAAATTGTCTGCACACCCTGTCCTGTCTGTCAATTTTTTGTTAGAGTGATGTTGAGTTGTTTACTCAAGCACATCAACTCACTTTTCACTCTCACTTAAACTGAATGAGCTTTCTGCATCTACAATATTTCACTGAGCCTGTTTGTCAATGTTGGATGTGTCCATCACTACATTCCCTTTTCAAGGAAGACAAGACAATGGATTTATTAGGGAGACAGATGAACTTCTTTTCAAATCCCATCATTCTGTTGAGTGTCTAAAACCTAGACAGTTGACGTGCATATGACAGCTGTCACATTCATAACAGTCTAGTCACAAACAAGCAGGAACACGTAGGCTGCTGTGTCTGAAAATTCACAGTGCGACATAGCTTTCAGAAAAGTGTAGCCTGCCATCAGGGCTCTGTGTAGGATCATAAAACGTTTGGCATTTTGACTTGTGCCTTATGATTTATCTTGCCTTGAGACATAATTTGGTCTAAGCCCGCAGCGAAATATATACTTGGATAAATGCTATGGCTTTGAGTTGAAATAAACAAATCCCTAATGCCCTATCAATGTCCTTCCTGTTGGAAACAGAATAACTCCTTTCACTTACCAAAAGGAATATATATCATCAGATAAATGCTCCCTAGAAATAGGAAACCAGGGACAGGCTTAACCACTTCTAAGCCCTGCTTCCCTGTAGACTTGTGTTTATGATAAAGGGTAATGAATGGAAAGTGGATTTTATCAGTGAAAGATGGAGGAATGGTTAGCTTGAGTGATGCTTTTTTGTCCCACATGGCACAATCAAGGCCTATTTTTGAAGTATTATCCCCCGTGTCTTTGTAGAGCAATTTTTGTGGATATTGGCTGTGGGATTTTGCAGCCCCTGCTGTACAGTACAGTATGAAGGGCGGGCCAATTATCTGGAGGTGCAGCAGTATTGCTTGTCATGCAAATCACAAAACAACTACTTTTATATAGTTTAACATTCAGGAAACTTTAAGTATACAGTTGTTTGCTTAGCAGTTGTTTCTTTCAGTGCATGTGGTTTGGATGCACAGAATAAAACCTTGTTGTGTAGGGAACATAGGAAATCCATAATTTTTACTAGATTCTGTTTAATTTTTTTGCAGAATTCCGTGATTTCTGTGGCACAATTAGTCATTAGAGAGAGTGTTCATCAGTCTCCACCTCCCCTGCAATGATTTCTTCTACATGAGCATCAGTAGAAAACATTTGGTCTTCCAGAGTAAAGTGAGTGCACGCTGATACTCGGTGTTAGCGAGTTAAACAACTCTCATCTGTTTTAATCTGTGCTTCTAATGGAGAAAACAAAAAATAAAAGGTTACTGCTGATCAATAACCTACACAAACACAAGTCAGCTGTCTGAAAGATTAATAAATTATGGTTTCATTCAAAGGGAAGGGATAGACTTTCCAGTTTTGGTGATTTATTTTGCTCTTGCTTATTAACACCTTGTGTTGTCCGTGCACAGGACTGTTTTTTCATCAAGCCCTAATTGACTGTAGGATTTTGCTGAAGTGTATTATCAATCTCCATCTGTTTTGTGTGGACGGACATTGATCAATGGAAATTGCTTTCCTTTGTTGACTGAATTGGACAGTGCTGGCCACTGCTCGGGCCACGTAATGGAGCTTATGAGAACCAAGCCACCGGATCAATAAAGCATTGAAATAAGAAGATGAAATCCCCCTTCTCTAAATGATTACACGCTCAATGGCTGAATTTGTTGGATTTCAAA